>JAOBYF010126110.1:0-11266 GCA_025403605.1 Parazoanthus darwini | reverse complement strand
GAAAACCATAACATTTTAAGGGGTGGGTTTAGGGGAGGGCTGAAAAAGCCTGCCCCTCTGTTTGCCAAAAATTTTGGGGACACTTTTCAAGAAAAACTGAAAATAAACTGTTTTGAAGCACATACACTGTATGCCATTTTGGGCTCACCTTCTAGAATAGCAACTTGAAGTTACTTTCAAATCAAACTTCCAAAGGCAGTTAACTTTTAGCTTTTCATTGTAGAATAGCTATGTGCCAGTAACTGCACCTGTATATACTTTACTGAAGATAGTAAAGTTAATCTGAACTGGACTTTACAGTTAATCGCTTAGAGTACCACCACTAGGGGGCTTTTTTCCCTCAACCCCCAACTCCATTACATTATGTATATTGCGTTACATTGTATTATATTATACAGTATTATATATATATAACTTATTATATTAATTTCTGTTCTGTTCTATTCTATTGTTATATGTTATAGTATAGTATAGTGCACAGTATGGTGTGGCGTAGTTATAATTATTTTATGTATTTAAATTCAGACGTAAACCATGAGTTAGCCAATCTATGCTTGAAATAATTTATTTTCAGCACGTTTGACCGCTCAATGATCAAATGAGAAGAACGGAAAAACATACTTTTAACTAGCATGAAAATGAAACACAAAACACTCTTCAAAATTTCAGCAAACGTTTTATTGTTCTCAGCAATGACTAATGCTTATAAAAATGTGCCAAAATGTTTCACTTATTTGCAAATAAACACTACTTAAACAGCTTTGTGTGCTCAGAAATTGGTTATGGGGCTCGCCTCGCTGCCTGCTGTACTTGTTCAATCACCTGCAGAAATATGCAAAGGAATAAAACATTCAGTACGATTTCAGATACGTACACCAAACTGTCCGTAAAATTAAAAGTATAGTAAAGACACTTTATTTATTGAGGGTAACACACTTACATCCATATGGTGTAATCTCCCGTGTGGCCCTCACCACAACACCGGGATTACCCTACTCTTTTCGAGAAGTGCGCGGGTTCTTTTAAGTCCCCTGAGATAACATTCCAGGAGACTAGACCAACGGCTAAACGACCCTGTCCGCGGACGGTGCGGAGAAAGAAGGTCACCCAAAGTTCAATCCTCGACCACGGGCCGGGGATTGAACCTGGGACCTTCTGGTTGGCAGTCAGAGATCTTACCAACTGTGCTAAGCTCACACACAAACTTCGCTTGTAATCCCTGTACTTATTTACGTAAAATTGGGGTTCACAGTTAGGGGGTTTAATTATATACTAATAACTCATTTCGTTCCGAATTCTAACATTTTTTAAAATGATCGGGATCGGACGATCTATCCCAAAATGCACTGCAGCTTTTGTAAGACTCGGAAATTTCTGCTGCTGTTTGCGGGTTCTCACTCTTCCAAGTGATCGAAAAGAAAATATAAAATCGGTAACTGTCTTGATCTTCCCAATCGTTTGGATCATTCCATAAAACTATTTGAAAAGACTGGAGCATTTTGAATGATCCGAATGACAAAATGTAGAACCAGGATTAATGTTACAAGTCTTACCTTAGCCCGCCTTAGCGCACATACACGGCCATCACATCAGCTTTTCCGACGTTATCTATAAACCAAATAAGGAAAATTGAGACTTGATTTTTCGATAGAGTCAGTCATCACGTTTCTTGTAAAAACAGGTTGTTGTTAGGTTAATAGAAGACGAGATTTCCCTTTCATTCTGTTCAGTGAAACGCTACATGATAACGTAAAGACATTTTACCAATATTCGAATCTCGATGTCAAGATTTACTGTTAAATTTTTGCGCATGCCTGTACGTACAACGAATGTCCTGTTTTACTAGAGACACAAATTTGACACGGCTAACACAACATTGCAATTGCAAGTTTCACTTGGTGACTGGGGCTTACTCCTAGAATATCTTGGTATGTTATTATTATCGTTTTTATCATTATTTTTATTAGTCATCATTGCTTTTATCATTATCATTGCTGTTATTTTTGTTATTATCATTGTTATGGTTATTTATTATTATTAACATTATTTTTATTATTGTTGTTGTATTTATTATTTACTCATGCACATGCGCAGACTGATAGGCGCGCGTTCAGAAACTGACAAGGGTACAAAAGCTTTTCATGTTCCACATATATCCGTTCATAACTTCCTGGCAGACTGAAAAGAGTAAAAGTCTGTTGGTAGTCTAATCCGTTCAAAGGCCATCAAGAAGGACGATCTTACTCGTTAATTCCAAAGTCTGAGTACCTTAAGCTAACGCGATTTTAAGTCAAACATCAATTGAAACAAATGTCCGGTAACTGAATTTCAGGTCTAAAGTGCCTCTTTTTCTTTCCCTTTTTTGGTTGTTAGAATTATCAAGTACCAAGTCACTAGATTTTGGTTGAAGTTTCTTTTTGTGTTATTTTGTTTCTGGTTGCCAAATTTTCGACAGAGGCAATTTTTTTCGACGGACTTCGTCAAAGCCATTGCCAGCACAAGTTTTTATTTTGAACCTAAGGATACAAATACCTTCTTTAGAGGACAAACTTGATCGTGACTATTGTGCAAACAAGCCAGAAATTGAAGACATGCTTGCAACCACGTGTTAAAGGTACTTAGCCGACCCTGCGATAAAACACGCACGCATGCGCACCTGCACAGAGTCGTGGGTAAACAAACACCAACAACGCAAATATAGCTATAGTTCTAACTGTTTTGCTAAATGTTCGATAACCAGCTTGATCAAAGGTTCGAGGTTTATCACTAAAAGCTTTTCTAACATCTTGTACATATGTATTACAGGCTCGTGCTTGACTTGTGTGCCAAGACCCACACACAGACACCCACACACATACAGACATACTCACACGCACATGCGTGCGCGCGAAACACACTTACACACACGCAAACACGCTTGCAGGCGCGCGAGCATTTGCATAATTATACAACAAATATTGGTACTAGCTGTTATCAAAAGCTAACGTTTCAGTGCAAAATAACCAGCACAAATAATTGCTTGGTTGAAGCATAGCTAATAGAGCCGCGAAATGGTTATGAAACTCGGCCAATTTCTTTGTTAAAGGTTTTGTTCTTTATCTCTTTTGTTCGTTGGCCTTGACGCTGCACAAAACACAAAAGGTATTGAAATGCATATGAACAATTAACCAGTAAAAATATTTGGGCTCACACACTGAACAAAGCAATGTGCACTGTCACGGTTTGTTCAACCTAAGACAAAGCAGCTTCGTACGTACACTCCTTTTGAAGTTTATTGAGCTTACAACCAGTTAGTTAGAGTATCAACTATGGTTGAAGATGTTCGATCTCCAAACACTGTATACTAACTCATCCTCGGAAACCCAGGGCGTCGGGAAGGGAAGACGAACAGAGAAGAACAGAGGAAGGGAAGGACGAAGAGTGGGGACTCCCTGGGTTTCCAAGGATGATACTAACTTTGCCTGTTCCAGTTTGTATTGGTGCCAATGTTGCTGTAGATAATCGTAGCAAACGGGTATCGCCTCTCCCATGGGCAGGTGCGAACAGTCATAGTCAACCATCCGGCATCATTGGGACATCCTCCGTACCTGTTGTTGATCATAAATGACCTACACAAAGGATGACAGGTCCCTTTGATGCTGAACACGTTTTTGGGTGCAGTGGTGATGTCTGTCCAGGGTGACTCCACCATGCGCCCGATCGCATACCAGTTCGCATTCGAACTTCCCTTGGCGTTGAATTTCAGCTGCACGACTTCGCGCTGATTCTTGTACAGCACAACTCGAGCCTTCAAATTGAAATGTGAAATTAGATTCGAGATAAACATGTCTTGTTTCAAGAGTTAGGATGGTATTAAAGTAAGGGGAGTAAGGATGGCCGAGTAGTTAGCGCTCGTGCCTCCCACCTCTGTGAACCCGGGATCGAACCCTGAGCTTCGCATGTGGGCTGAGATTTGTCGATCTCCTTCTGACTCCGAGGGTTTATCTCCCGATTCTCCGGTTTTCATCTTTCCGCAAAATCGACTTCCACGCTAATATCTGTGCCGTCGAGCGATTAAACATAAGCCACTGTCTTGGGAAAATGGGCAACCACTCCAAGCGCAGCGACGTTAAATAAAGTTTAGTTAGAAATTAGGTTGTCGTTGTTTTTTCTGGTGATTTTTGCTGCATGGGATCTGAATTACTCAATCTAGTATATATCATTGCAGATATTCGCCGTACTAACAGCAAAATTATGAGTTTTTCGTCCGAGAAAGTTTGGACCCCAGGTTTTGATGCAAGTTGGAAGGTCAAAATGTTTGTTATCTTGAACAAACGTAGGAGTCAGTTTGATTAAAACATTACACTACTCGTGTTGACCTGAATCGACTATGGAGTCAGTTTGACTAAGATACACTCAAGGCCGAATGTTTCCCGACAATTGCAACGTCATATTTATTACAATGATATATGTATCTACAGTTATAACGTGACTTCTAATGAAAATCACCAGCAGTGATTTTGACAAATGTGACATGTCTAACTCTAACAAAATGACAATAAACTGTCGTTTAGAAATGTTTATTCTTGATAAACAGTGGAAGGCGATTCCACAAGCTAGCTGGTGCGGCAACCTTAAATGCACATGCTCAAAGGGTCCATGGGATTGAATCGAGGTTTCTCTAAAAAGTTCTTTTTACTGGATCGGAGGCTTCGTACGGGCTTGTTAGGTTATATCTAAGGGAAGTACACGGGCAACGTTTATGACGTGACAACGAACAAGATACCAATCAGTAAAATAAAATTTATATTGACTGAAGACCAAAGATGAAGTTGTCACTGGTAGTTTTCACTGAATTTAATGTTCCCTATAGGTAGACCCTCAGGGTCTAGGGTAAGCCCTTCCATAGATTTGTCAAAGTTACGGATTGCGTTGTTTTCGGGGTTCATCTATATACTAAAGCAGGTTTGCAGTAGGAGGACAATTCACGGACGTTTGAGTGCAGAGAGCAATGATTCACTTGTAGGCTTTATAATTAAATAAACGTCATCTACATTTTCAATCAGTTTTCATATACAAGCCGGATTAAGAAGCCTGACAACTGTAGCAAAAGAATGGAAAATTGGAACATTCCCTGAAATCAGGTCTTATTGCAATACCTCGGACGGGTTAAATGTAGTCCAGTGTTTGATAATCCTGTTCTTGTAGTGTTTTTTAAAATTGTTGGTCACATCCAGTGCCTGCAGGGTGTCTTCGTATGAGGTCAGCGGGTTGAGCCACAAGTCCCCAGCAACAGATGGAACTCCGCTGACCGCTTTGAAAACCATCGTCCAACCTGGGTAGGAAAATACAGCGACAGCTAAATGTCTCTCTAGGTCTTGGCAATACTTTGGCTGCCGGTGGTTGTTTTAGACGAAGCCGTTGTTTCATCAGTCTTATGAATCAAATTCCAAAATTTCTATCAACGAGATTTACTTTAGAAACACCTTTTTTTTAGTGGACATTAGAAACTTTTGAACATTGAATGATTCAAACCGGTCATACTGTAAATTGTGGGTCAAAAACCCGACCATCTTGAAATGTGTCATGGGAGTGCACAAATATAGTAATGGCTGACGTCATCACTTTTGACTTCACAAGCTTGCTAAGTTTTCGTACGTTGTAGCTGCCTCGATCTTTGCAATACCTCAACAAGGTTGATCGAAGCTAGGACAGAAAGTTTGTCAAAAATTTACACGAAAAATCAATTGAAACCTTTTCTTCCTAGATAGAAAGAAATCTTTTGTACCAAACACAAGTGCAAATAGAGGCCAAAAATATCACAAAAAAAACGGAAGAGGAAAGAAAAGAGAAGGAAAAACAAGCAAGATGGGGGGAATCAAGATTTTGTCGCATGCCCCGAAAATCGAACAGTTCTTCATGTGCTTCAACCGAACGAGTAGAACATCTCGATGCCATTCCGAAAATCGCGTTTTTAGCAAGCTCAGTTGATATGAATAACTTTCGATGTTTAAAGTATGGTAGTTTACGGATAAGTTTCTGGTTTCTCGGAAGAAATTCCGTGATAAAAAGTTTAAACCCTAAATCTAATGGTAACCTAGCCCTTTCTGTCTCAGACAAAACACCGAGTGTATTACGTTTGTCGCTTACCTCCAGATAACATGTCGCAGTACACTGGAAAACTTGTACCTTGTCCTATTTAGCAGCAGCAGAAACAAAAGCGATTAGTCAGGGGCGGATTTGGAACCGGCAGCCAGTTTCTGAGTGACAGCTAAATATTTTCATAGTGTTTTTTCTACATTTTGCAAGAAAAACATTGAAAAAGAAGCTTTTTTGCATGGATTGTAGATATATTTTCCGCCCCCATACTTTTACCAGATTGAGATTCCAGCCCTCCCTTCTGGAATCTGGATCCACCCCTTGCAATTTTCATCATTGGAGTTATTTTTTTAGTTATCAAGTTTGTCGGAAAAGCCATTTTTTTCGGACAGACCCACCTGGCGATTATTTTATGTCCACTTCGAGATGTCGGACGCTTACAAGCTCTGCGACTTTATTCAAACTAATAATCATACTTAAAAAGTTTCAAGAAAAAAATAGACGTAGAAATTACGAAGAATTTTCTAGCCAGAAAATGAAAACATACATGCCTCCCTAAAGTAGGGATAATTGGCCGTCCCGGCTTGATATGGTAGACAGTGGAACCCCGGTATAACGAAGTACCAAGGGACCGCAAGAATTACGGTCCAAAAGATTCGTTATATCAGGGTTGTAACAAAAGTCGTAGCAAAGGACAGCGAAAGACCATTAATTGTATGATTTGCACAGAACCAGAACCGAGCTTGAAAGTACTGTTCAACAGTTCACACTAAAATCAAGACTGAAACAAAACAATTCTTTAACAAAGCAAAAACGTATCACAATAACGCTTGCTAGGCTTCTGTTCTTAAACTAGAAGAACTCGGTTATTATCGACTGTCTTTGTTCTGCCACACGCATTATTAAAAATGCGTCGTCCGTTGCACCAAGACACTGCACAAAGTGTCGTTGTTCTTCTGAGGAAGTGTTCCTCGCCATTAGCAAAAAGTTGTCACAATGCAGTGACAGTGGTATCAGTATCATGCTAATCGCACATGATTACTTAAAACAATCGTAATAGCTGACAAAAAACAAATTAAAAACCCTTAAAACTTCCGCCGTTCCGGTATGTCAAAATGTTTTTGTTTTCAATAAATGTTGCATTCAGTCGCCTGAAGTCGAGAAAACGTCGTTACATCGGGGTAAAATTTGTTGTCAGGACCCAACATTTGGTTCGTCAAAACGGGGTTTTCATTACATCGGGGTTCGTTAAATCCGGGTTATGTGCCATACAAATTACTGGCCAAATATAGCGGGGACTTCGTTATATCCGGGTTCGTTATACCGGGGTTCCACTGTATAACGGATGTTTATAGAAACATGCAGGGAGAAGTTATAAATTGATCTTAAATTAGAATTGGAATATGTATTAATAAACTGAGACATGACCTGTCATTTTGATCCAGTACACGCCATTAGGAAGAGACTGTTTCGCCTTTTGGTAAATGTCATTACAAGATAAGGCAGGGTTGTGTCTACCACCGTACGAGCCTGCAGTCCCATCCAGCGGTACCTGTAGCCAACGTTGTCCATCACAGATCTGGAGCAGCTTGCTGGAGCTTTGGAAGCGGGTCAGTCCAATCGAATCGTGGCGGCAGACAGTGTTTGTATTTCCAATCACAAGATCACATCTTGCCGGGTTCTTCGAGAAAGAGTTGAAAAAGTGTAAGTTTTAAATTCCCCAATTGTGAAAATGTGTCATAAGATTTCGGTTATTCAGCCATTTAGGGTATATTAAATTACATGTGTGCCCTCACCAATGTTCCGTAGATAATCATACTCCCATCGTTTTGTTTTAATGCGAACCAGAAAGTTTTGTCCCAGGCTCACAGTTTTATGAATTTATTTTAGCAAATTCGGCCTAAAACTGTTCTACTTATTCGACAGATAACAAAATTGCTGTACTGTTAAGTCTGAGATTGTTCTCAATTTGGTAAAAAAAAATTGGGCGGAAATTTGAGGGAAGGCATCCTAAGTAGTCTACCCAGACATCCTTGACAAGGGCATTCATTCAGTCATGCGAGGAGAACACTCGTGATTTGTATCACGGAACGTCTTCCAAACCTTTCCAAAACAAGCTTCAGAACTTGTAATTTAGCATCCACCTACTACACCAGTTTGTTTTTCTATACTGAGATTGTATTCTCCTTGTTGAAAATTCCCCTGAAAATCTTTAAAATACTGTAAAATAGCAGCCATGGCGTCACAAGCGGAACCCAACTTACAGCCGATAAATAGAAACATAGTGCGGTTGACTGGATAACAAACAGTGAATAGACTTCTGTTGTTCTGGAAACAAAAGATTTGAGTTTACGAAAACACGAATAGTCAGGAAATGAATCGATTCATAATTGGAAAAGATTTCAATGGCTCCGAGTCACAAACAGAATCTGGGCTGGTTGTCCATTCAGTTCCCAAGCGAGCTGGCAGCGTTGTAAAACAAAACCTTTCTAACTTTCCTTAATACAGTATACATGGATACCTCTATTTTTCGTCTCTCCCTCAATTGTCCCCCCTTTTCTCGTCGGAGAGCGTGTTAACAGGCTAATGTGGCGGAGAACTGCATGCCAAACACAGAAAACCAACGAGAATGGAAATACTACTGGGTAATGAAGCTCGCGCCATTTTAGCTAGATCAGGTGTTTTTTTTTGCATGTTTGAAATGAAACTGGTTATACATGTAGTGAAGTATCAGCAACAGTGTTTTGCGGCACAAAAACCTATCAATCGTTTTCGACAGCGTTGCGTCCCACTTTCGAAACGGCACGAAAAGTGCGCTGGAAAAATGTGCCAAGTGTAACCAGAAGACCTGTCCGCTATGGTTTCTACAGCGGTACGAAAGCAACCTGGTATACCAATGTAAAGCGAGGCCTCGCTTTTGTAGGCGATAATACGTTTCACTTTCGAAACGCCACGAGAAATGTACCGGAAAAATCGATCTAAGTACATACAGAAGACCTATCCACCTAGCCTCCTCCGCAGGCAACTCTAAAGCGAAATGTGAAGCAGATAGGGTGAATGATAGCTACTGTAGGCTAATGCATGGCTAATGAGGGTGAAGGAAGGGACGAGCGGAAAGGCCGCGAGTCGGGGACTGAGGTTTCCTTTCCCCACCCCTCCTCCTATACATTCCTCTTTTTCCCCGTCAATCTCCTTCACCCTCATTACCCATACATCAGCTTACATAACCATCATCACCCTATCTGCTACATATTTCACTTTAGAGTTGCCTGCGGAGGAAGCTACTATCCACCGTGGTTTAAAGGCACCGTGGCGAAACCTATCTGGCCTCACTTTCGAAGCATCGCGTCCCACTTTCGACCCATATCGAACTGATTAATGCTTCCGTACATCTTTCATCTTCTCGAAGAAAAAAGTATCCAATCATTAACTTCATTCCATTAATCGTAATATATACTTTTTCATTGTTTGCAAGTCGTCTACCTAAATAAATACACCAACTTTTTTTTCATCAGTACGATCAACCTAAAGTTACTAGAACTTTGCCATATTTTAGGAACAAACTGAACTTTTAAAGTGAGCCGCACATTCTTGGGCCGAGTCGGGGTAGAGTAGAGTCGCACAAACTTATATGTATAGAAATCAGAAGTTAAAAACAAGTTTGGCTTGAATTTGCCAAGAACAAGAACGCCGAGTTACGGCAAAAATTATTTGTATTAAGAAGAAAGCTAGCATATCTATTCAGTTGCTTTGCGAAAGGTTGCTTTGTTACAGTGAAAAAAAAACCCAACCCCCGAGCAAATATTTGTGTTTAAAATCTTGCGAATATTATACACCTACCTTGCAGCTGGGACAAGCTGATTCCGATGACACGGCGTACAAGCTGAGGGAAACGAAAAGTACAAGAAAACGAAGGGATCCAGCCATTCTCTGCCGGTATAAAAGGTCGTGCTCGCTCGAAAGATCGACGTGAACTCACTCTCGTATGACTTAATTGCAGATTTTATGTCCGGTTGATTTCCAGCTGTGCGTGAAAACACGTTTCGTAAAATGTTTCATCAAGACAACTAAAGTGGTGTCACGGAGGTCAAGTATGAAATAGATTGTCGCTTCGTGCCTTCTGGCACAGCCATAAAATCATATGCCGCATTCTTTTAAACTTTCCAAATTCCTGAACAAAACAATTCTTGTTCTGTTTAGGCAAAGCAAAAAAAAATATTAGTTTCCCGTCCCCGCCCGCCTCCTTTTTGCCTGCCCGCTTCTTTTTTTTATTTTTTATTTCTATTTATATCAAAAGATCTTTTAGAAAAATGTGAAATACCTTGGTGAAAAACCGCTTCTGCTGTAAAACAAACTTAAACCACAAACAGTAAATCGAATTCGATACTCGATATGTAGATATGTAGATATATTAAAATGTAACAGATACTTCATTACGTGTGCGGAACACCGACGTTTGCTGTGAGCAAGGAAAGACCAGGAAAGGAGGCGAAGCATAAAATCACAAAGGCTTCAAGCCAAAATAGGGGATGTAAACCTATATTTTGGAAAACAACAAAAAATGACAAAATAACAAATAATAACAGCTCCCGCCTCAAGTTTTCGCTAGTTCCGGACATTAAACTAATACTTTTTTTAGTTGGTCTTAACTTTTCAAGAAGAAACACAGAAGTGAACAGCGGCCAGATGGGGTTTTCAGTAAGATTTGCCGTGGAAAACAATGCTTTGATTTTGAAAATGTTTCGATTAAAGGTTAAATATTGAATGAATTAGATTGAAGTTTAAGTTATCAGCACCACGTTTTCCCCTTCTTGTTTTATCATGTTTCAAAGGCTATCGGGTACGAATTACAGCGCGAGTGCTCGAAGAGCGAGCATGAACGCTGTTACTCGTTACCCTTCAGCTGTTTAGCCAATCACAGATCGCCACAAAGAATCCTGTGAGTGCTCGAAGAGCTAAAGTATGCGAGCATGAACGCTGTTCTCGTTACCCTTCAGCTGTTCAGCCAATCACAGATCGCCACAAAGAGTCTTGTGAGTGCTCGAAGAGCTAATGTATGCGAGCATGAACGCTGTTACTCATCACCCTTCAGCCAATCACAGGTCGCCATGAAGAATCTTGTGAAGCAGCTCCGGGTACGAAAAGATAATCACATCAATATATGAAACGGAAAATCTGTTATCATAGC
>JAOBYF010125999.1:0-11266 GCA_025403605.1 Parazoanthus darwini | reverse complement strand
GGGGGGCGGGGAGGGCGAGAGTGCAATTGACCTTCTGACCCTATTCCCCTTGACCCGCTTTCATGTTCGGCAAAGTAGCCAAAGCTTTCTAACGTTAATCACCGACTTAACAAGAAACACTTCGTTTTACCTAAAAAGGTTAGTTTAATTACAGGCGTACAAGCAAGGACTCTACGGCCCAAAGTACGTGTGGATTCTTATTTCCGGGCGTAATGAGGACAATTGGTGGAAGAAACAAAGCAGTAATGTTGATTGCACTCCAGAACAAGTCCGAATGGGTCTCAGCAACAACTTAGGAACCGGCGAATTGTCTTTAAGCACCGATCCTTCAGAAACTATCTCAGGAATGGTAGGAACATTACTAGGCTTTCCGGAAAATTTACTGCTAAAACAATGTTTAAATAACGAAAAAATAGTCCTTACCCTTTGTGGGTAGGTGGGAGGGGGGAACGAATCCCCCCTAACGGGTTAAAAACACAAGTTAGAGCTGAAATAAGCTACATAAAATATAAAGTAATACATTATTTTGTTCTTCGTAAAACAGCTATCACATTATAATGTCATGATGACGTCATGAAAACAAAGAAACTTAGAATTAAAATTGCTAAAGTCATCGAACCTGAGGATAAACTTTGAAAGGCTATTTCTCAACTTTCACGAAAAACAGATGAGAAACAGAGAACAAATGAAAATAGGCTCAAATGAGATATTCGATGATTACATCATCATTTAAGAACTAGTTAATGCAAAATTATGTAGATCGTAGGTTAATTAGTACAGCTAAGTTCAAAGCATTACACGTATTAATTACGAATTATGGTGGAGGAGGGGGGGCGAGTCGGCCCCCCCGGCCGGTCTTCCTAGCGACAAAAGTAGCCCTGCCTGGATAGGCTTACCTTGTTTTTTCTAGATTTGTATACGTATATCCACAATTACTATTTATTAATTTTTTGTTGCCTGTGAGTTGTTGTCATCTCGTTATCATCCCTGTTGTTGTTGTTATTGTTGTTGTGTTTAATTGTTGTCTACTTTACAACTTCCTGCAACAGACGGCCGCTCAACTGCAAGCTCGATACTTGGAACGTCAGAAAGACTCGGGATACAATCCTGTAAATCCATTCGCTTCGTTTGGCTACGATGCTGCTTGGGCATGCGCGTTAACACTCAACAGCTCCATTGCCATGCTCAAACAGCAACATATGTCTTTGGAGGATTTCAACTACAATAACAGTTACATGCGGTTACTTTTTGTTGATATACTAAAGAATACGTCTTTCCATGGGATGTCTGTGAGTATGACGTTCTTGCTAACGCTAATATGACAATAATTTATCATTTCCAATATATAAGCGTAAATAACTCTTGATTATTAAATCCAACGGGGGTTTTAATATATTTCAGGTTGTCTGGATAAAGGAGGCCTAGGGAGGCAGGGGAAAGGGAGGGGCAGATCGATTAATATAAAGGTTTTGTTATGGCTTTGACGGTATTGTCAGTGCATATTGATAGAATTTACTCATCTATATTCCAAGATCAAAATGCACTAATTATTCTTCAGCTGAAACTAAACTCTATTTGACAAAAACGAAAATGCCATTAATGTAATATCACGAGAGAGCAGTGCAACTGTTTTTGCATTTAATCGCTATTATACAGTAACTACAAAGCCGTTTGCTTGCTAACAAAAAATGTTACAGAAATCAAACAGGCTCTCCGTTCCATAAGTAACCAAATAAATGGGTACTCTGTAAGCAAGATACGACCATGTCATGTTCTGGTTCACATTGCAGTAATCTTAAACATATCAGCAAGAAAATGGCATCAAATGAACAGTAAGAACATTAACAAGAAAACAAACTTTCAACGTATACATACCTATTATGATTCACAAAGCTGGTTTAAAAAAGGATCTACAATTTTAAAAATGCGAAGTAGAAGAGTTCAGAGTCACTAACTTTGATTAGCCAAAGGCGTCAGTAGAAACGCTGAAACGTCAAAAATTAACAACCCATTTTTACTAGTCTATGCAGTTTATATATAAAAAAAAAATTAGAACACCTTCAAGAGCATTCGAGGCTAAAAAGGTAACAATTAAAGAACTTGACTTAAACTAAAACCTACTTTAAGGCCTCTTTACGCTATACCGGATAACTTTTGTGCCGTTATAAAAATTAAAGCAGGTAGGCTTTAACTTGGAACAACTTTTTCGGCACACTTTCTCTGCCTTTTCGATCGAGAAACGCAGCTATGTGATCTATCGTACAGATTTTTGTTCTGCGATCAACTGAATCCGTCTACAGTGCAACACAACAACTTGTTACGTCGGCACGAAATCCCATCAAGTAAAGTGAATTTGTCCAATTTGTTATCCTTTTTTAGGGCCAAATCAAGTTCAACCAGGAACACGATCGAATCACCAAACTCGCTGTCAGGCAAATTCAAAGTATGTTAAATACATGAAAGACGCTAATAGAAAAACATGTTTTACTTAATGGTTTGCGACAGCTGTTTTTGCGCTTTTTGCGCATTTTCGCGAAAAAAAGGAGACCGCAAAAATTCGGTGTCGCGAAGAAAAGTATGTTGCGATGTCAATAGATACGTGTAACTTTTTTAACCTTATCACATGGTTATATTCTTCACTTATTTGTATACAAGTTATGTGTTTTTTTGTTTGCACTAGATATGTTCGGGGTTGTCGGAAAATCGGTTTGTTAACGCTAAACGTCGAGTTGACGTTAAAAGCTGACCCCCTCCACTCCTTTAACGTCAATCCTATATTTTCCTTTCAAATGCAGTATAGAACGACTTGTGACCTGACAACTGTCTTCCGACCTTTTGAATAGCAGAAATGCCCACCGAAATGCATCGACACAGTTCACGTTAAACACGAAAATATTATTCTCTGGTGTGTATATTAAAAAATATGACATTTGCACTTTTAAAAGTCAACGAATATGATAGTGATAGTAAATTTATTTGGTAGCGGCTGCTTTTTCACTTCTTGTTTCATGTTAGTTCTTGCTTTTTCTTACCATTTCATTCGGTTTTTTTTCTCATTTTTTCCTTAAGGTCAGCCGGTCTCAAACCCAAGAGACCCCCTCCCGTCATGCGTTATCAGATCGATTTTCCGACGGCCCGTTATTCTTATCTTAGTGGTTTAACTTAAAGTGAGAGGCCAAACCACTAAAAAATGTATTCTTATTCGATATTCCTACTTTTGCGTATGTGTGTTTTACTCTTCTTTCTGGGAGGAAATTAATTAGCAAAAGGCATGACAATGCGAAAAGTAAATATCTTTCTAAATGGTTATATAAATTGCAAAACATAAATACCCAATAAAATGCCTAAAACTTAAAATAATGAACCTAAAGAAAGTAAAGGAAACTCTTGCGAATTGCAACCGTGATAACGTCTTTTTTCAAAAATCTTTGTTAAAGGAAACAATGAAGAAAGAGTTGCTTTGTTTGACATGGCAACAGGAGCGTACGAAGATCTTCCAAATAAACCCTACTACTGGGATGGTTAGTATCAGTCATTTGAACGTTTTCAGTTTGGGTTAGCATCGTTTACACTCAGCACGGAAACTGTTTTTGTTGCAAATCGAACTACTGATAAGGCTTGTATGCGGATGGTGCCACACTATATGTAATCTCTACAGTAATCTCTTAGCTTAATATTTTATGCAGCCGAAATGAATGACGAGCTCTTTATGCAGAGCAAGGGTTATGTACTTCATGCAAGCAATCACGCGATCAATGAATAAATTGAGTCTTTGTTATCACGGTTAATCCACCTGCTGTTTGTTTTAAACCTTTTTTTCTTTTGTTTTTTAAAAAAAGAAGTACATCATTCTTTAATATTAGAACACTTCAGTTACATAGCCAAACACGAATGCTGGAGGAGGGGAAGTCATCTTCACAACCTTCCCATGATTTTCTAAATAACTGATAATTATGGTCAAAAGAAGAGTTTGCAATCAAGGAAGAGATTTTGCAAAAGTTTTTGACAACGGCACAATGATAAGGTCGAAAAAACTTTAGGGTGGTCAGGATGACCCCCTAAGGCTTTCTGAAACTAGTTAAATATTATTTTCTTATTGTTCGCCGTGCTTGCACAGTTATGTTACTCAATAAAGTCTTCTTTCGTATACATTTAGTATAGACTGCACCCAGGTTATGTAATAATAAGTTCGGTCCTAACATAGACTTTCGTAAATTTGCAGGTGGCAAGGTTCCTGTTGATGGTTTAGCTATCACCAAAAAGGAAGTTGGTGTCAGCGGTCCTCTCTTTTGGGGTGTCACCTCGTTGTGCATTCTTGGAACACTAATGGCGTTCGGTTTTTTAGCTTTCAACATCTACAACCGAGAGTTAAGGTAAGGCGAGTTTTGTTTTGAAATTTTGAAACTAACTTTTTTCTAGCAAGATTGAAATACTGAAGCATAAAACAACAAGTGATGATGTCTACATTTTAAAAAGCAATTGGTAATAAAAAGTAACAAAAGTTTCACTCACAATATTGCGTTTGAAACAAGTTATCCAGTTCAGATAAGTCAGAGTGTTCTTGAGCTGCGTTCGTTAGGGACGGCAATCCGAAGATTCTGCAACCGGAATAAGATTTTATTCGAAATAATTTGCAACCTGAATCGGTATAAACGGATTGCATTCCGAGTATTAATTTCAGAATTAAAATAACTCCGAACCGAACGCTTGAGTATTGTGGATAAGCCTTGTTCCCTGAATGTTCCCTACACGCCCCTTAAAATTTCCCTGATAAGTCTTTAGAAAAACTCGTGAAATGTTACAGAGCTTAGTAGTTCTGTCGTTAGCTTATTGCTTTGAAAATTGCGTGAACTGTCGCCAGTCGCCCCTCGCCCATACTCCTAAGTTATCAATAGATAGCCGAAAAATATAAACACCCATTTTATTTTTGCCTCTCTCTGTATGGAATTAAAAACTCCATGTAGATACATTAAAATGTCGTCTCCCAACCTAAACAACATCATCGTGCTGGGATGCATCTGTGTCTATTCATCCGGGATACTGTTCGGTATTGATGGTGCTCTTCGAACGGAGATCAACCTCACTCTAGTATGCCAGGTATGTTACATCTATACAGTCCAACCTGTGTAAGTCATTTTCAAAGTTGTATGATACTTATTTGCTATGGCTATGGCTATGGCTACATCAAGGCTAAAGTTTCAAGGTTTAAGTTTCAAGTTTTATTTCAAGTATACTATACTTATTATATTTTCAACAGAAGCATGCCCGCAATACAGCATAATTGCTAGCCGAGGCGGGCAGCTTATTCATAACTCTATATTGCTTTCATTTAATGGCATTAAGGTAGATCATAAATTAATTTATCTTACTTCAGAATTTTTATTGAATATGTATGGCTCAGTCTTAAACCAAAGAATATTTGAAGAAAACCACTTTTTGCAACTGATGAAGTCTTGCTCAAACGTAGTTTTAAAATTCCCTTAAGATTCTTACAAACTATTGTCAGTATTATTTAGCGTCTTTAAAAGGAAGCTACTATTATCACGATTAAATGCAACGCAACATAAATGCCATCAAACGCAGACCATCTGTAACATTTTTCTAGCAAGCATGCAAAACAGAACATAGTACTAGGCAGTATCAACCGAGACGAGTCACACTCAACAGTTCGACTGTTTTTTTCTCGAAAAATGATCTTCATTGTCTGCAACGATGTTCTTCACGTATTTGACTACATTATTTTAAAAATGAAATTATCAAGAACAACTTCAAAGGCCACAGAAAACCGACACTCCTCGGACGTGTGTCATTCAGCTCCGTGTCAAATATTGACTGGAACTCAATACACAGCCAAGACGGTGAGAGCCGAAAAAATTATTTGGACAAAAAAGACTTGTTTCTAGACCGAAGCTAAACGTGATTGTTTCTGTATATGAGTTACACCAGATTCCGTAATTCTCAGTTTTGCTTTTTTGATGTGACCTGCACGTACGCACAGACATTTAAATTGCTGATATTTCAGTGACCGCTGGAACTTCCTTCTGCACTGCAGGCACGTTTGATAATGATCTTTAGCTTGATTGTTCCCTTGTTGACTGACTTCATTTCCAGGTTATAAAATCCGGATAATCATAATTTCTGCGGTCGGCTTTAGTGCGCAGTAACGAAACAGTTCTAAAGCATCCAGCATAAACCTTTATCACGGTTTGTACGTTATTCGACAGCTTGGAGTAAGCTCTTTTTAAATGCCAGAATTAAAAAGAAATAGATTATTGTCACAGTTCTTCAGATAAATCCCAAGAGTCCATGTATGGCATTTTATAAGAGTTTACTTTAAGATTTCGAATGACATTTGGATGACATGTATTTTGAATCAGTTGGTAATACAAAATTGATGAAGATGTTTTCCAACAGGCAAGGCTGTGGTTATCATCTTTCGGCTTTTCGTTGGCGTTTGGAGCGATGTTCAGCAAGACATGGAGGGTTCATGTCATCTTCTTGAGACATACACACAAAAGGGTAATTTTAATATATTAATATAGTTTTGTAAAGTTCTACTGCAGAACTCTTTAAGTTTTACACAGCACTTTTGAATTACGACTTTGAAATTGGAGGAACTGGAAAACGTGGCTATTTGGATGTCGTTGTTTTCTCCAGAGCAGCACTAAAAAAATAGTTTGTATACAGCTGTTGTTCTGCGTCGGATAGTGAACAAAATTGGAACCGACTGGTTAACAGACTTTAGGTATGATATCTGTTCTACTTTGAGTTTAGATGTCAAAAATATCGTTTTATGAGACAGTTTTTTCCCCTTCTTTTTGTCCTCTTTCCACAGTGCGCAAAAAGTAGCTGCGATGCAATGAAATAGCACTGTATTTTCTATTTTTCTACACGCTCAGATATACCTATATTAAGCCGATTATTAAATAATGTACTAACCTTGTAGCTATTGCTGTTGTTGCAAACTATTCACATCAGTCCTTATTTTGTGGACCATGCGAATTTTATTAGCTTTTGTTTACAACTTAAGTTATAATTTAAATATTATCATTTACCAATCTCCCGTTTTCCCTTTCATTGCTTCGTTAGGTGATCATTCGGGATAGCCAACTGTTTGGAATGCTGGTAGTACTTCTACTGGTAGATTTTGTGTTCCTCCTCACGTGGCAGATGTTGGACCCCATAACAGCTGTTTGCAATAACATGCCTCTTGAAGTGAGTTTGATAATACCCTAAATAGCATTGTGTTATGTGGTATGCTATACTTAAGAAATGGTCCATGCTTAGCGTGCGTCTATCGAGTTATGGATGCACGCGGGAAGTTGGTAGAGCACGAGAGAAGCGTTTGAATGGCACGAGGCGAAGTCTAGTGCTTCTCTATAGCTTCTCAAGTTCTCTCCCAACTTCCCAAGTTCATCCATAACTCGACAGACGCACGCTAAGCATGGACCCTTTTATCGAAAATTCCGAAAAGGTTTCCGAAATTTTCAAAATGCGATAAAAGCTTCCTGAGAGAAAATCATGTTTCCAACTCAGTACGTAAGAGTTGATGTAGAAGACAAAAAATGTTCCATTTTGTACCTTGCAGATTAATGCTATAGATGACACAGCCGTGAAACCTTTCGTGTGGAACTGTCGGTCCGCTAGACAAGAAATTTGGCTGGCTGGGATTTATGCATACAAAGGTATTCCACGTATAGGTTTAGATGATTCAGATTAGACTGTAATGGTAAATTTCCACGATTGTTTTATTTTATTTAGGAATGCTTCTACTGTTTGGAGCATATCTTGCCTGGGAAACCCGTAAAGTGCATATCCCGGCGCTGAATGACAGCAAGTTGATTGGCGTATCAGTGTACAACGTCATAATCCCCTGTATATTGATAACACCTGTGCTGACAGTCCTTGGGGACAATCCTGACGTCATGTTTGTTCTGACGTCAGTACTGACAGTCTTATGCACGACTGTCACCCTGGCTCTTGTTTTTGTGTCAAAGGTGAGGTTTTCTACAACATTCTTTTTAACATTGTTGCTACAGGGATTGTTTGTTTTATATATAAAGTTGGTTTTGTGTGTCAAATAAAACCTTTTCACCTCACTTTCAAAACTAATCCCGAGCTTCTAAACTATTACCGAGAACACAATGAAACTTGGGGACATGTACAGCGTCTTAATCTAAGCAATCCGAATTGTTTCTGGTTGACGTACGATACCATATGACATCATACAGCCGCCTTTTGAACTCTTTGGCGGCCTTCTTGGCTGATTTTGCGTAACATCGAAAAAGGTCTTAATTGAAAACTTACAGTTTCACAAAAAAAATCAGAAAAATTTACATTATGAAAAAGATTAGGAAAATCTTTGCTGACATGTCATTCAAGAATTCGTTGCCATAGTTTTAAAAAAAAAAATAACACAAAAAAATTGTTCCTCAATAAACTTTAGGAAAGGTCACAAGACTAGCTTCAGAACGCTAGTTTTAACAGTTTGCCCCTTAGAAAGGTTAGAAGTTGTTGCGGGCACTTTCCGCCTCCATCCGACCCCCTCCTTGTGTAGGGATTAAAGGAATATCTTTTGTCGTAGCAACAGTCACAAACTGACTGCAACTCATTTGCTATGTTTCGGGTTATAACTTATCAAAACCGGTAAAATGTTCACTACCTCTAAAATCCACATCGTTTGTGCGAGAATCGCTTAGAACTACAATTATCCATTTGCAATTTTATAACAAAAACGTAAATTCATAAAGAGCGTGTGTATCTGTTTGTATTCAACAATCAGGTTCTCATTAGAACCGGGCACGTCATTATCTCACTAGGTGCAAACAAAAATATACCGACAAAACACAACATTTAGTTCTTAATTGTAAATCGTTATTGCAGGCAAATTTTTAGTCCAGATATCTTACATATTTAGTTACTTGCTGCTTTGAATTTTAACTGTTCACTTTGTTTTGCAAACAGATTATTTATCTACGAAGCAATGACGGAAATACTGTGAACACCAGGGTTGGTATAACAATTGAGGTGAGGTTTTCAAAGGTGGCTCATCTGCTCTTATTCCGTTCGCGTTGTTTTTTTCTTTACACAAGTTTGCCTGTGCTCTCTCTCTCTCTCTCTCTCTCTCTCTCTCTCTCTCTCTCTCTCTCTTTTTTTTTCTTTCTTCGAAGTTTTTTGGTCTCTTTGTCTTTTAGTATTTTGTCTGTTTCAGTTGTCTAGTCTGCGCATGCGGCACAGTTTTATATTGCATACAAAAGTATAATCGAGGTCAAACTTGCCTGTTTCTTACATATCCATTCTTAGCTATACTTCATATTCGTCTTTGAGTTCATGAATTAGTTTGTAATATCAAGTACTTAAATGTTTTATTCCTCAAAGTGCTTAACAGATTTATGTAACCGAATTTCGCTCTTTGCAACAGCCATCGCAATCAACAGAGCCCCATGGACAGGAGAACGCCGCAACGCAAGACTCAACTCATAAATAAACAATTACACAGCAAACTTGTTTGACAATAATTCATAGCAACACAAGAAAAAAATCACCAAATCTTAAATCTCGCCACACTGATGTTAAACCCCAAAACGGCCAGGGGGAAGTCCAAATGACCTCTCCAAGGCTTTTCCGACATAAAATCTGAAGCTTTAAAGCAATCAAAATTAAACTGTATGTAGTCTAATTATAAAAACATCTTTTGACGTTTTTGACAAAATCAAAATGTGTTCTAGTTTCCTCTTTTTGATTATGAACCTTCGATATTCTCCCGTTTGTGGCTGTACATACATGTTTTCTGTAGTCCAAGCAAATTTGCTGCAATTTTGCCAAAAATTCAATTTTCAAAGATCCAAGATGGCGGTCAAAATGGCGGACATGTGGTTAAACAACTATTACCATAGCAACAGTTCTTTAATAAAACTGGATAACTGTCATGGAAAATAATTAGTTAAACCAAATCTGCTCAATCTCAGGTTGGGATTGACCTCTACCCCCTTTGGCTGATTTGCCAGTTAGTAAAATAATCTGGCCTTTAAGGGTTAGTTAAACTTAGGTCGATGCGCTTTCAGGGATTTACAACGGAATAGGTTAACTTATACGTCTTAAAAATATATCCTAATCTGGTTCTAAACAATTACTAACCATTCTGCATGGTAAATGTGAATTTGAGTAATTTTTTCGTATATATTATTCTTACGGTCCCGGGTTATCGATCGCTATATCATTTCAATACATTATAATAGCGTTTGTTTGTTATTCTCCCGGTTGGGTTTTTCATAATAATATAATATCAAAAACAACAATTGGCTTTTTTTTTTAAATCACGATTTTCGTGAATCACACTAGATAGTATGTTGGGTCGTGTTAAAAAATAAAAAGTATAAATATATCTATAACAGATTAAACTGGAAGGCTATTACAACATTTTATTATATGTGAAAAATAAAACTTTTCAGTTTCAAATTTAAAACCTGTATTTATTTGTGAAATATATATTAAATGAAACTGCCTTTTTAAAACTGATTGTCGAATCTGAAATACTATCATGAATAATTTACTATGATTTACATAGTTTTAAAGTAGAACGAGCAATAGTTTAAAAGTATGTGATGTAATTGGGCAGACTGTTCGAGAACTTTGCATCTCTGTATAATAAAATGAACGCTGTACAATTGGTGTCCTTTTCTTAGAGCTCTGCAATTTGTGTAATTTTGGAATTCTGCAGTTGTGTACGTTCAAACGTTTAGTAAACAAGGAGGACAACTGTTCTCGGGGTACATGTACCTAAACACCACAGCTTTATAGCCTAGTTCACATTAGAACGCATGCGCAGACGAAGTGTCAAAAAAGAAGCAAGTGTGAATCGAGGTTACACAGACGCAGACTAAAAAAAGCGACAGTTTTATCTTGAGCACGTCTTTCTTCTGCGTCTGCGCCCGTTTTCCAGTGTGAAACAAGTAAACGCACTTAAAAACCGCCTGCAATGCTTGCAAGTGGGTTCCCAGAGTAAATGTTCTTTCGTCCTTTCGAGTCTGCGCGTGCTTTTCTATTGTGAATAGTTCTTAATAGTAGTACTATGCAGGGATCTAGACCGGAATCCATCAAACTGGTCTCGACCAATCAGAAGCGAGGATTTGTTGATTTTGACAGCTGCAGTTGAATGGGTTCCCGCTGACCAAAACCGGGTGAAGCATAGGAGAAAAAAGGAAGGAAAGGTTGGGGGCGCGATGGTGTGTTGGTTTTATAGAGTGGGGGTGTGACGTCATGGCCT
>JAOBYF010125888.1:0-11266 GCA_025403605.1 Parazoanthus darwini | reverse complement strand
GAAATTTTACATTTGTCAGGGAAAAGTCAGGGAAAAGTCAGGGAATTTCAAACACCTATGGCTGTGGCAACCATGTTTAAGGGAATGAGCAACCACTCGCAGCGCAAAGACCTTAAATAAAGTTTAAAGTGTTTTTTTTTTCTGAAAGTTGAGTTAATGATAGTAACTGCATTTATACGTGGTAGTTGGTTTGACCGTTTTAGACCGGCGCACAAATATGGAAAGAGTACTAGTTATATCAGTTCTAGTGCCATTGTACAGTGCGTTCCAAAGCCGTGTTTCCCCATATGAAAGATGCATCCTAAGATGGTTACTCAAAGGCTTCGGAAACGCAAAGGCAGTTAACAGATCTAGAATCATAATTTCTAACTACGTTTACTAAAAAGTCCTTTAGGTCTGGTTGCAAAATCGGGATAACCATTATAAACTAGATATAACACTTTACGAAAGTAAAAATAGCTTAAAGTCTTCCAATTTACTCCACCCCTGACGATACGTTCCAGTCAATATCATGTATAACCCCTTTTAAGACAAAGCGGAAAATATGACAAAGGTTGTTCTGACGTCGGATTATTAAGAAAGAATATACTTTTCAAACCCTCATTCTTAGCTTTGAGGAAGTATCGTTTGGATTACAAGAGCTGAACATACTTAAAGAGGCATTGCCAAGGCAAAATGCTAGTATTTGCTCATTTCTGCAAATAGGTCCATATTTTATTAAATAAACTTTGGCTAAAATGTTCCACAAGAATATGCAGGAAGCGAGCTATAATTAACCTCTGTGGTGCTCAAAATAGGAACGACTCGTAGAACTTTTATTGTAACGTGTTTGCTTGACATCTCTACTTGTACCTACTGTAGCAGTGTAGGAGTTTCTGTTATTTGTTATGCGTAGAAAGTAAGAAATAATTTAGGAACGTGGTTCCTATTTCGTGCATGGTACAGTTTCATTTCACTTATTACTGCAAATTGTTTTGTTCTTTTGTCAACTCTGGCGATATCTTTTATTTTTCGAAGCTATTTGTTCCAATTGAAGCAAATTTTTGTTAAAGGCCTTGACAAAGGCCTTTAACTTTAACTACTGTACCTTCGAAACCATTGATATCTTCCTGTTTTGTCACAGGCTGACAGTTACGTTGTAAACTGCTGCTTGCAATCAACACTTTCGACCATAGAGGAGACTTTTGAGTTGCTCAGCTATTCCAGGAACAGGGTAAGAACGATACACTTGGGACCTGTTTGTGTTCAGCTGTACATCACATACTGCAGTAATTCACTTAGTACAGTTCCGCTTTGTAGCTTCTTCTCTTTGTAATATTGTTGATATTTATACGGTCAGTTTAAACTTTCTGTTATTCATAAAAATTTGCTTTAGTAATGTGAGGTCGTGCTAATAAAGCAATTTAGCACATCAAGCATGCTTTGCCATTCATTTACAGGTTATTGCATACAATAAATGCTACCTTAACTTGGGATCTCTCGTTCTGCGTTCTGTTAACACATACAGCTATCTCAGAAAAGGTGTCTGGCACTTACCCAGATCGAAAGGAATTGCGGGAAGGAAATGTGCACCAAGATAAAAGTTTCTGTACTGGAAAATTTTGATGAAACCAAATAAGGAAATTCATTTGAGTTTTTCAATGAAGAAACTTGCATTCTAGTTTATTGTTTTCTAATTTAAACATCCGTCGTACCTTTCGGTCTGCAACAATGAATGGGATCCTTCTTCGAGTCAGTACTACTTATTCAATATTAAATTTTTGAGAAGTTCTTGGAAACCTCAACTAAAACTAAAAGTTGCATATAGTGTTTCAGGTATGTTGCATTCGAACTTGAAAAACACTGCGCAGCTCAAGCTTAAATAGATAGTGTCTGCAATATCTGCAATTCTATTTTACGGTACGATACGATACGATACGATACAATACGATACAGTGCAATGCAATGCAGCTTACGGCAATGCAAAGCAAGCGTACATTACAATATAATATAATACGATACTATAAAAAGCCATACAGTGTAATACAATACTATACAGAACAGAACAATATAATACTACAATAAAACATTTTTCATAATCAGTTTAGCTACTGATACTTAAGTTTTTTCACCTACAGGTAAGTCAGACCACGCCATCTGCAAGTGATCGTGATAAAGCTATTCGGTCACACTTGCTGAAAGAGGTAGGTGAAACACTATGTATAATATCTTAAACAATTTATTTGTTATGTTTCACCAATTTTGAGTTTTCCAAAACACCGTTTATAGCTGCTTGCTAGTGAATACTTTGAACGTTTGATGACGATATTTCAGGAATTCTTCCTCATTTTGGTAAGGAGTACAAATTGAAACGCTGAAAGTTAATTCTGTTTATTAACAGGTTCTTGAAGCTCTTGACCGATTTGCAACATTTAAAATGGCTTTTGGTACAGCAAACTTCAGGTATACTATCATTACATATCATTATGCTTTGTAAGTAGGTAGGTAGGTAGTCAGTTGGAATAAATTAAGCCATTGAGATGACAGGCCACAACACCGGGGCCGCAAGCCTACCATTATTGAGAAGTACGTGGGCTCTTTTAAATCCCCAGATAGAATTAGTGGGACTATTGACCAACAAATAACGTCGCTGTCCACACTGTGAGTCGTAAGTCTGGAAAGGAAAATGTCTGTAAATGATTCCACAATGGGAGAATCCTAAAACTAAATGATTGTTAAACATTGATATTCATAAACTGATCTTGGATTTGAGTTGTCATGTGTCATCCTAAAATTTGAAAAATGCGACATTTTGTAACAGTGACCAATGTTTCACATTCCAAACGGTTTTAATTTGACGATGCAGACATGTCGGTTTTTTTGTTATCAAATTTACTTTAGTGTATTTTACAATGGCTCGTCCAGTCAAACAGCTGGTTTATACTTTTTTTGGATAAGAAAAAGCTTTGTTTTTGGCAAGACAGTTAAGCGAGATACCTGCCTAATTGTCACAAACTTAATAACAAAAAGCTGAAACTAAAAATCCAAAGCATGAATCAGGATTTCAAAGAAACTCGTCAGGTTTTGGATTCCAGTTGCACACAGTTATTGGAGTTATTGTTTTGTTCCAGTGGATCTCGGTGGCAAGAGTTTCGAGGTGTAGACCTTCTTGGAGAAGTGAACAAGTGCATCGAGCGAGGAGAAATTGCGAGTGCCGTGGTGATTTGGAAAAGACATCAGGTTGGTTTGACTCCAAACTGAACTACCAAATTTATTCTTTTAGTTTGAAGCGCAGGTGGAAGCAATGTGTCTTTGAATTCCGTACATGGCAAAAATTTTTCAACACGGAAAAGGGGGTCGAGTTCAATGGTTTCTCCCAAAACCTGTTAGATAGCTGTACGTAAAATATTTAGTTCGAAATGTTTTAAGAAAGGTTATGGAATTGTTTGTGAAAATTTAACTCAAACGAAAGAAAGCCCCTTTTTGGTATTTTAGCGTATTGCAGTTATGATTGTAAAGGTTTTCCATACAGTTCCGTTTTTGAAAAAATGGGCGTATTACACGCAATAACACAGATTGGGCCGGACAAAGAGAAATTCTCAGTTGATAGAACATATAGCTGGAGTATTGCTTTTATTAGAAAATTGAAAAACCTTTCCCGGAAGAAGCACAGGACAAAATTTGCCACAGTGTTATCATTCTTGCAAAATTTAATATAGAAACGGGTCAATTTATCATTTGTTCAACATTAAAAATTCCAAGCTAATTTTTTCCTTGTTTTCGAGATGTAACTTGGAGAACATTTCAGGTCTTCAATGGCGTTGTTCAGCGTGTGACAGGGTTGTATCTTTTCTGTGTTAAAGCTATACAGTTTTATTAAATAGTTTATGTCAAAGTTGCCAAGATCTGCAGGTCTATGTGCAGTTTGGAACACGAGATAGATAGTTCTAACAAAGAAAAGCAAGATATCGATTTGACAGTTCGAGGGATACCGATCGAATATCTCCGTCAGTGTGCCCATGGGATGACAAACTCCTGTACCAATGAGTATATCCCCGCACGAGAGGTCAAATTCTGAGCTCCATTTATTTTTCTCGTAAAACGTCCGACCCAAGGAGCAAGCTTCAAAGTTAGTTCCCCCATGCAGGGGAACACAAGAAAATAGAAAAATTGAAGATGATGATGACGATGACGATGAATATGTTCAGTCAGTTTCAGCAATATTTTGGCAGCCATTTGATGGCTCTCTCAACTGTAAAGGCCTTTGCCAGAATTTGTATGTTCTTTCTGGTTTTCTAAACACGATCGACTTTGTATAAAGAGCACTCTGAAATTGGAAGATGCAACTTCAGAACTGAGTAAGAAGTTTATCGAGAGCTGACAAAGAAATCACAGACAGATTTTGCCGTTCCACATCTGGAGAATCGAGTGCACAATAATTAAAGAACGTGGTTAACTTAAGGTGCAGCCGGGAAGAATACTCTTACCTGGAAAAACGTGTCACTTTGAATAAAGCACTTATTTGTATTAACTAACTTTCCAGAAAGCATGTTGCCAAATATCTTGGGAGTTACACTGTGAGGAAGACAAACACTGTATTTTGTCCTGTGTCAGTATTTTTTTAGGGGTTTTGACAAAACGTTGTTTTAACACATTCGTCAGCACAGTTCTCGAACCGACATGATTTACCTGTAGTGTTTGTGCAAATTGTGTTGTAGTATAGACTCGAAGACGTGCGTAAGTTAGGGAAATATTAAAAACGTGCATACAAGTTTGGCAGAACTTGTAACGATTAAAATCTAACAGAGAAAACGTGGAAAAGAAACAAAAAGTAAGGAAAAGTTCTCATCTTCAACATATGCTTGTATTGGGTTCAAGAAGATAAATATATAATTTATGTCTTTGTAGAAATGATGTATGCATTGCTCTAGAAAAGCAAAAAAAGTTATATTATTGAATCGTTCTTCTTTCCTTATTCGCTTTGGGTCATGTTGTACTCTTTTGATATATTGTTTTTCTGTTGATGTCTTAGAGCCGTTTTGAG
The DNA here is from genome assembly GCA_025403605.1 of Parazoanthus darwini. Classification (NCBI taxonomy): domain Eukaryota; kingdom Metazoa; phylum Cnidaria; class Anthozoa; order Zoantharia; family Parazoanthidae; genus Parazoanthus; species Parazoanthus darwini. The sequence goes on along the minus strand of JAOBYF010125888.1, from coordinate 6,243 downwards.
TCAGAGTTTACCGTGGAGAAGCTCGAGTTGGTGCTTGGATCGATTCGCCAAGACTTGTTGTCATCCTCAGTAATTCCTTGGTTACGTGACGACTTCATACCCTTTGTAGTCAAGGTTTTGCCTCAGGGTCAAGTAAGTATTTAATAATAATAATAATAATAATAATAATAATAATAATAATAATAATAATAATAATAATAATAATAATAATAATAATAATGTTTTAACAATAGTTAGACACAGACTTAGCCATTGAGAACGCTTGGGCAGCTGCAGGACTATAAGTACTATACTGCCAAGTAACGTAGCTTGTTTTGTATGACTTTTTATATTAACTTTCTATCTCTCCATGTACTTTTTAATATTATTCACAACAATTTTTATATAACACTGAATTTTTAACGCAATAATAATAATAATAATAATAATAATAATAATAATAATAATGGCATTTTTTGGCACTACTGTGTTTACATAAGTGTAAGTCCAATAACTGTATAACAATAACTAATTATCTAAAGCGAAAGAAAAACGAATATACAACAACTTTGAATGGCTGTATATGTTTACTGAGCTAGGTCTACTGCTTCACATATAAAAGTCTTGCCATACGTATTTGTGATTATAATAGAATAACTATCTTATGTCCCTTATATTTTTGCCAGTTAGTTCAATAACACATACATTTTCAACGAGATTATATATTAGAATAAGCTCTTGAGATCAAAAACAGAAAAAGTAAGATTCGTGTTTAAAATGTCATTTATTTAAAGAGCTCTTGTTTGCATGTGTGAGGATAATATCATAGCACTCGAACAAGTAATGAAATTCGTTCCCAATAAGGTTGCTTGATCTTTTTTCCCTAGAATATTTCTGTACATTGTGATCGTGTTCAATCGGGAACTTATGTGCAGATACTCTAATTTGTATTAAAAACTTCCTAGTTTGGGTGGCTTTTGTAATATCTATTTTGATTTTTGGTCTCTAAGTGTAGTATTTCCTCATCATTCTGAAAACTTTTTCAAACGATTTGTACTGCGGTATAACAACGGCTCTGCTACAGTTAATGAGAGCTAACAAACTTTTTATTCTGATTATGTAGATGGTCGACATAGGGATCTGATGCATGATCAAAATGATATTCTAAAGTTGGAGAGACAGTTTGAAACGTTGACCATGACAGCAAATCCGTGATGTTGGCATTAACTTTCTATGAAATGATGTAACGCAACAAGTAATTTACAGTCTGTCATAAAAGGGGATCGAGTTTGTGGGCATCTTTTGCCACGTGGAAATAAACACTTATTTTAACCCTAAAAGTGCGAGATGTTTAGGCTACAAACCTGAAGAACACTCAGATCCTGTGAAAAAACCTTTTAACGAAACCCTGTTTTAATCTCAAGTCCTTTGGTGCGCATGCATTTCAGGCAGTCACACAAGCTTCCCTGTAAATCAAGAACAGCCCGAGCTTAGGCATTTAAAAAAAACAGTTACAAACTTTTCTTTTTAAGCAATCGTTTTATCTACGTTCTATCTGTAAGCAAGTTAAGCAAGACCTCAGAAGCCTGCAAAACGCGCTACAAAAATATTTTATTGTTATTGTTAATAAAAGTAATAGCACCAAATCACTGAACAAAATGTTTTTGATATAACTCAAAGCGCTCGCTCGCTTTCAGTGTGTTTTTCTGAACTTTAAATTTCAGTTCTCTAGGCCGCAAACTTCATCAGCGATAAAAAAATCAAGATCTTTGAAACTTTGGGCAAGCAACGTATTTTATGGTTAATCATCTCGTTTTGATACAAATTTTTATGATAAATTGAACCTTCTGTTAACTGGACAATTTTTTCAACTGTTGCAGGAAGCTCTGGCACGTTGGCTTGGTCAGAGAGCAAGGAACATGGAATTATCAGAGAAGGTTGACTGTACAGTTTTATTGACAATTGCGCCAGTGGTCATTTTTTTCTGGAAAGAGATTTTTTATGTTGAAATAACTTTCAGTTAAATATGTTCTTGAAAAATCACTTTTAGAGGCTAACAGACAAAGAAAGGTGTCTTTCTGGTTACATTCTTTCTAAAAATAAAGATAGGGAGGTCGATCAGTGATTTTATCTTTTGCACGTTATTTGTTTTATACAGTGGACGAATTTAAAACATTTAAAATATTTGCGGGTTGTATGAACGACACACTGCAAGTATTCTTATCTTATAATACTATAATACTTTTTAAAAAATTCTAAGCTTTTCTCGGCTATTTTTTTGTAGTCTCATGATTGGATGAAATCTCGTAGCACAAAAGAAATGTTGCTTTAGAACAAAGTTTTATAACATTTTATTTCAAAAACATGCTGTGTATAGGCTGATGAATTCTCAGTTTAAAAATCGAACTACTTTAATGTGGGGGAAAGGGAAATGCCACAGAACAATAGAAGTTTGCCCAGCTTTTATATGAATTGTTACTTAATGTTATTTTAATTTCGTTTAAAGTCATTCATAGAGCAGCTCCTCAGTTTTCATATAATATCAATCTTATGGCAGTCAAATCCCGAATACTCACTACAATCACCGGTCCGATAAAGAGCTTCTTCTAATGTCTCCTCCTGTTAGACTTTGCTACCTTGGGTGATGGAGCTTTTGCAGCTGCAGCATCCAAGCCCCGCCGGAACACTCTGCCTTCAGAACTCAGATCAATTATTAGTATTAGTGCTTTTAACAAAAACTGAAGACATTTCTATTTTATCGTGCTCTGTTTTACTTTGAATCACTTTTTAAACAAACTATTCAGATGTAATATTTAAAGCGTATTTGAAAACTTTATTTCAAACTTTGTGCAATAAAAATTCTTTTTATCATTTCATCATTATTATTGCTGTTATTATTATTACTATTATTAGTAATAATAGTAATAATAATAATAATAACAATAATAATATAATAATAATGCTATTATCATCATTCATTATCATCATCCTCATCATCATCATTACTGTTATTATGGTGTTACTTATTTACTGTGTCTGTGTTGTTCAGGAAGGTTGGCCAGCGAACGCTCTGGAGTTTGCCAGCCTGTTAACGTCGGCTTGTATGAGCGTCTCAGGCTGTGCCGTTGGGCGGGGTCTAGCCACGCCTGCGCAATATGTGAATCAGGTTTGTTCTTCCTCTATTTGAAATCTTTTATAATTAACTTAAATACCTTTTAATATATAGCTTTTAAATGCATTTTCCATTCTCAGGTCGTGTGCGCTGCTAGAATATAATGTTGGTCTGATAGAAGTGGTGTTAGTGGAACAGCTTTTAAGATCATTTCTTTGGCTTTATTGATTTTTTTTTACCGAGTGTTTTTCAAATACTCAACAGTGACCGTACATGCTATTTTAGAATTACTTGTAGTTGTATGCTGTTTCTTTATTAGAATAAGAGGAGAAATTATTCAACTGATTTTGTTTTATTTTTCGCACTCAATTTGGCTAAGGATTGTTGTCTTTAAAGTTATTCACAGTTTTGCATCAACTTACACTGTGAACCAAATATCAGTCAAACTTAAATCCTGATATAGTAGACGTTCTGCAAGAGAATTACTGATTTCCGTCTACCTTAGTATCAAAACATCTCCAACGCAAGTCGACAGAGCTTTGGCTGAGTCGCATCATAAACTTTGGAACTTGGGGAAATCAAAGAAGAACTAAAGACTCTTCTGTAATGCATGTAAATAATTGTGAGACGCATTTAAAAATGTCTAACTCTTTGTGCCATATAGAGAAAAAAGAAAGAAAAAAAAGAACAAAAGGAAGAAAGAAATTAAGAAAGAAAAACAAGACAGGAAGAAAGAAAGGAGTAAATAATGAATAAATATATAAAAAAAATTATTAAGTAAATAAAAAATAGATAAATGATTGAATAAATAATCAACTGAATGAATGAAAAGAATATGTGTTATATTATTGTTATTATTAGTTTAGTTTTGCCTTTTAACTAGATATCGTTTTCTTTGTGAAAATATTGCTCAGTTTGTGTATGTTCAACTACAACTTTTTGTGTGTTTAAAGGTCTGCGGCCTGCCGACCATTGCTAGGGCTGCGATGGGCAACAATGTTGACAGAGCTGTGAGTATTGTCGAGTGTTATGTAAGGTTATTATGTACGAGATTATATATAAGGCGGTGTTTACATGATACCGGATCAAGTTTCTTTCCGCCACGGACCTAATCCCGGTTCCATACTAAGTCTCTGTATTTGTTTGCATGATACCATCTAAAACGTCATTCCGGTACGAGTCATTATATCCCGGAATGGGTTCATCCCGGTGGTTGCATTGGATCGAACTGTTCTTTCCGGAACGAAAACAGGCCGAACGTTTCCCGTAGAAAGAAACGTTATTTTCAGAAAAACATGGCAAAAGAAACAACAAACAAACGCAAAGCCCTTCCGTGTAAAAAGCTCACCCCTCCTCCCCCCCGAGTATAATCTTGTCTCCAAACCAAGGCTGCCTGTTTAGGATTATGGGAAAGAGTCTTGGATATGATTACAAAGAGTTAGTTTGAGCACAAATTTGATTTGGACTTTCAATAATAGGTAGGTGTCTTTTTTAGTTCAGAAGTGAAGAAAACGACGTTCAGAGGTTGTTGGTACTAGTTCAGCAGCTGACAGATCTGTTGGATCTACACACCAAGTATGGCTGTAAGATCTCCCTCTTCGACTACTCGCAGGTAATTCTCAGGTAGAACTAGCCAATCAAAACCCGTGACAGACTTGCTAAGCCTAAAGATCAGGGACTTACATGTAAGGAACAAGCACGCGTCGATCTGACATGAGAAGCGCTCGTACAAAAATAACGTTTGGGAGAAGAAAATTACGATTTGTGTCTTGTCCCTGGCGTCTTTTCCTGGCACGCACTTTTCGTCTCATGCTGAGGCTTCACACTTGAAACTGTAACTCCCCACCCTTAGTGAGCACGTCAAACAAGATTGCAAATCTTTTATCGATCTTTTACCGATGATTTACAGGTATTTCAAAAAAGGTTGTCATAGCTGGAACCGAAAGGAACTTTGGGGGTTCAAGGAGTATTTGATATAAAATTTGTTGCTATTAGCACTGACTTTGCATAATGTAGAGTGTAGGTTAATCACAATGCAATTAATAACACTGCCATCATCATTACAATTCACCACTAAGTATTATGTACCAAAAGTTCCTACGGTTCCAGTATCAACTATTGACAATGACATCCCTTTTTGAAATAGCTGTATGTGGAAACCGACCCAAACTCGAACCGATCTGAGATCGGACCGGCCTCATGTAATCACCCTCTAAGAAAGACAGACTTATACAGACGTCATATTTATGGCACCACAAGTTTATGTTTTGCTCATATATTATGGAAGGGAAATTATAAAACTTACTTTGAGACCAAGAAATACAATATTTTTGTTAGTTTATGATACTTACAGTGTATCTTGTACTGATTTTCATGTAATACCTGTGTTGAGTTCTTATAACATTGAAAACATAGTAAAAATTAAAAAGGTTGTTATTACAACCACTTAACAACTTGGTTATGTGATCATTTAGTTGTTGCTGTCACAAATATAATTATTTTGATCATATTATTGTGGCCATACTCTATTACCAGTCTACTATAGCCAGATTTGGACAGTTTAAATGAGTGTTCCAGCATAAATGAGCTTGATTTCCAACCACATAAGAGCGAGAACCTTCGTATCAGCAGAAAACGGATTAGCTTTGAACTCTCCTACAACATATTGAAATGTATTTCCTCCCAGCGAGATCCTTGTGTACCGATAACGTCAGACCTCCCTCGGAACAGGCATATTGGTACAATCACAGCAAAGGCAGGGTTTCCTTAAACAGAACTGCACGCGAGATCTCCCATCCAGAACCGTTAAGTCCTTGTTCATAGGATAAGTTGTCTCTCCTCGGCTACTGCAGCCGGCCAAGTCTTTGCACCCCAATCCGTTATAAGAAACATTCAACAAATTGAAGCAGTGCAACGAAGGGCAACAAAGTTTATAGGCAAAAACTCGTCGGACCTTTCGTACGGAGATCGCCTTATCTCCATTAATCTCCTTCCACCTAACTACTGGCTTGAATACTTGGACCTGGTCTTTTTCTACAAGTGTAAAGGCCTGGCTAAACTAGGATACATGTAGCACGCTACATTGTCGCTTGCTACATGTATCCTGAATGTTTCTCAGTTTAGCCACCTCGGAAACATTGTAGCGCGTGACA
>JAOBYF010125777.1:0-11268 GCA_025403605.1 Parazoanthus darwini | reverse complement strand
AGCGCGAGCGCAAATGCCGAGCGAAGCGAGGCCGAGAGCGGTGAGGCCGAAGGCCGATCCGCGAGCCCCTGGGGACATTATCTTACAGGACTAGTTCTGGGCCCGCCTAACTGGATTACATGCCTGATCACTTTCGTGTCATGCGATATCAATTAGTGTGTTCATTTCGTATTGTTCAAACTGACAGATGAAAAACATACAACGGTTATTTTTATCACAAACATATCGCAAACATTTTCATGAATCTTTCTTCAACGAGAACTTCGGGGCTTCTAAAAACGAAATCGACCTTCCTCTTTCCGCCCAGTAATTCCTTGTCACTGGTCTCACATTCTCCGATAAATGCCGCCTCAAACCCAATTGACCGGAGCCAAACAACCTGATCTTTCGTTATGGATGCCAACGGCAAAACAACAACGACTAAAGGTCAAGCAGGATAAACATCAACATAGCATCCAACTTGAAATGTCAGGCTTTTGTCGAATCCTGTAGGTAACTCTGCGAACACGTCTTTTCCTTGAACAATAGTCTGGATAACTAGCTGTTGTTCTGGTTTTGGTCTTCGTACGTCATGAAACAAGCCGAAATCAACGCAGTACTTATTCTAAACTCTTGAACATCACACGGGAAACGGCTTCGTGGCTCCATCACACCTATAAAATTCTCTGATCGCTGATAGGGGGCAAAACACAATCGCGCTAATTTGCACCCAATCACGAGCAAGAACCCCCGCCGATGCCCAGAACTAGCTCTGTACGACTATGTCCCCAGGGGTAGTTAAAACTGCTCTTGACTTTTGTGTCGGCCCTGAATTTCCTCCCGCCCGATGGACTACCCCTGGGTTTCCGAGAATGTCTTCCTCGTCGCTGCTGAACCGTACTCACTTATTTCGTCTTCATGATTGTAAGTATCATTGACTGCAAAACCCGCCAAGTCTCGTGTCTCTTGTTCGGGCACTTATGCGGTTGGTTGAGGTCAATCTTCTTACCCACTTGCACCTCCTTATGATACAAGTAATCAGGTGGAGTCCCAGGCCTCTCCATTGTGGTCTCCTGCTTGACACTCCTTTGTCGTACTGAGGCACCATACTTTCTTGACTTCTCGCATGACCGCTGGAGGTTGCTGCATGGCCAGAATGTCGAATAGACCAAGTGATCGATCAGGGACCAAATAACACGGGCCACGACTGGTTTAACAGTAGACAGACCAATACACGGTTATCTTTAGACCCTCCTTTGCGGTTCTACCAAAGTCCCTGGAAAGCTGTGCGTACCTGGCTTTTGTGGTGGACAACAGAGTGAAGATTCTCAACGTCCAGGGTCATGCAGCTGAAGAAATTAGCATGCTCATAACTCGTACATGCAGTGATAAAAACATGTGCTATAGCCCAGGAAGCATAGTTTCTGGCATTATGTAGACTTAGTTCGAAAAGAAACAGAATCCGGTACCATAATGGAAGATAATGCCGTTATTTTCAGTTGTCTAAGAAGAGAAAGGTAGATTATAGTGTGAAGAAAATGAGATGGGAGTGCGTTCCTTGAAAAAATATGGAATTTTTTTGAATGTACCGAATTACCAGCACTTCTGCCAGTATTTCTGTCATTTCAAGGCCAAAAATGTTTTGCGGCCAGCCATTTCATTTAACAAACTAACCTTTACTCTTACGAAGTCCCCAAAATAGCCAGAAATTAAAAATCTCGAGCCAGCAGGCGGTACTAAAGTAATACTCGAGACGAGTGAACGAACAGTTTCGTCAAAATGTTTTACAAAGTGCGATAATTATATGCTGGTGAGAGTTTTGCGTAAATCGATCTGTACGGTGTTTTCAATATTTATTTCGGAGTTTGCAACTTTCGAAGGAGCTTAGAGCACTGAACTGTGCGACAGTAAATTTCTTCTCTTCAAGCCTAACAGTCTCCCAGACAACCAATGTGTTTGATCGTAGATGTTTCTGATTTGTCAGTATTGGTCACAGCATGCAATGTTTAAACGGTGCAGTCATTTAGGGGAGAGTTGTTATTAATATAACTTAAACAAAGACGATTATTGAGAATAAATATCCCAGGGTGATTTTATATATTAATAAATTTTTTAGATTAATTTTCGCACGGAAAACGAGCTTGTGGAACAGCTTGATTTGCCCAAACGTTAATGAATTCTTGATAGTCATTACTTTCAAGAATTCAATACGTTTGGACAGCCTCCAAAATTAATAATCTATGGACTGTAAGGGATTATTTGCCTAGAGCGTAATTGTGGATGTAATACTATACTGGCAGCGTTATAAGCTCGGAAAAAGGTCCGAAACACAAAAGTTAGTGATCGCTAGGGTCAGAACCTTTCCTAGCTTAAAAGCCCAGTTATGTGGCGTGGGAATAAGTAAGAACAGACCATCTTTTAACTAGAAGCCTGTTTCACTTCGAGAAAAGGTTTTCGTTTTCTCCTTCGAAACTGATAACTTATCCTGCCAAAACATCATGAAAGTATATCACAAAAACAAGTAAGTACAATTTTCCCTTTGGAGTTCATTGAGGTAAAAACTCGTAATGACGACTCGAATAAAATAAGACTACCAGAAAAATGATGCATGTTGTTTGTTCACCAGTTACTCCATTTAACAAACTCTTTTTGGGCGATAAAACTAAACTGTAAAAGCAATTGCTCAAAAGAAGTGAAGCTTTCAATGTTGCATGTCCTTTTTATAATCTTCCCACTATATATTGCTCTGTACTGAACTCCAAAGCCTATCCACCTCTCTGCCAAACTCTATATTTAGCAAGAAGATATGAAATGACTGAATCTTAAGACTGTCTGTCTTTCTTTTGAAAATGTCACGAAAGTAACTTTGCTAACCGACAGACAAGAAAAAATCTGATCTTAAGTGGTGCAACCGCTTCAGTACTTGGATGGTAAGGTAAAAACGTGTTATAATCCCGTTCTCCGTCTTAAATTGGGCTGCGATACACCATCTCTTTGTGTTCCCTAACAAATTTTAAATTTTGTTATTCTACATATTGTTATTGTCTGTTGACGCTGCTTGAAAAACTTAGGAAGAGCAATTTCGTGTTGAAATTAAAAACCAAATTCTAAACTCAACCAAACACTCATAGGGTGTCCTAGTCTACGAGCACTATCGGAGCACTCTCGCGCCATGGCGTCTGTCTTTCAATTTTAACTTTCAAAAAAAGATTGTTAGCTCCGCGTACTTCTCACGCTGCGAAGTCCGATTGCACTCATAGAAACAATCCAAGCTTTCCACTTTTTCCCGTTTCCCAACCAAAAATTTTGCAGAGAAGAAGATAAAAGTAAAGGAAATATCAAGATTTTCCTCTTTAATAAACAGCAGATACAAAATAAACAGATACTGAACTTTTGTTTTTATAGACGTTCGTTCCTGCCGCGATCTGGTTTTTCATAATTACTAAAAATTCCATTGACAAGAGTCACAATTCAAGTTACTAAACAACGAGAAATAACATCCAGAAACCATAAATATTTAAAAAAGAGCAGGTCCTGGATTGAATCATTGGATAAGCCAAGTGTACAGTTCGGACGGTTGAACTGACAGATATTCGAGCTGTAAGAAACATATTTTAGCTGCACAACTCGGAAGGTTAAAGATTTTTAATCTCTTGTAAGACAGCGCAGCAGCCATCTATAAAGGTATACATTGTGTTAACGAATAATAGCATATATGCCAAATTAATTCGTAAATTTGTACTAAAGTTTGTTTCGAGTGGCGCGGGTCATTTTTGATGTGAGACAGTTGTTGGGAAGAAGAAAAACTAAAATATGAGATGAATTTGATAACAACCACACCTCTATTTTGCTGTGTAACAATCATTTTAAAAACAAACGTGATGAGAATACTGACTTTGCCACCCGTCAGAGAAGGTAATCCCTTCGGTTTTCAAAACCCAAAACGAGTTTGAAGAACGCAAAACGTCAACAGTTTAATATCGCAAAAATCCTCACAGATAACTGACTACCTCTTGCAACCTTCGGGTCAATTTAAAGCTGATTTAACCGAAGAATCATAGTTTTGTAGAGTCTGAATATTGATTTGATTTATTCGCTGTCGTTCAACTGTCATGGCAGGTGCCGCAGTTCGATACAGAAGCAACTTAGAAATAATTCATTCTGGGCGACATTTCAATCGATGGAGTTTTGCTGGAGCTTGCATTCAATCATTTGTGTTGATGTCGATCTTTTAGGGAGTTGTTTCGTTGTTATTCTTTGTTCCCTGCCGTGTCATACAGGTCTTCATGGTATGGCCTGCGACATTCGCTGGCCACACCTGTAACTTTCGTGTGTTCCCACTTCACCATTCTGGATGTTTTCGTCTCGGCTGCAGGAAGAAAATGTCCACATTTTAATAAAGTTTTCCCAACTGGCAATGCTCTTTGTTGTGTTCTTACTTTTGCAACTTGATCCATTTGTGCTGAAGCTTCAGATAACTGCAAACGAAGCCATGTTTCTCGATAACGTTTCGCATGACACTTACAATAAAGACTGTGTAAATGGGGACTTCGCAAAGATCATACAAAAGATTCAAAGAGCTGTTACGACTTTGCAAGAATTTAGTTACGACCTAAACAAGAAAGATAGAAACGAAAAACATCCGATCACACGTCAAGCTTTGAAACAGAAAGATATTACAAAACCGAAACAGTAGAGAGTGATTAGAAAGACTAGGTATTTGATATTAAAGAACGTAAATAATCAAAATTCCACTGCAGCTTACTTGTATCGTTTGACATTTATATTGCAGTAGAGCTTGTGGTTTACCATTACTTTAAATAGTCATAGTCTCATTCTGTGAAAGTTGATACGCATATCTATCCGATCAACCACTACTAGTGTAAATGTGGGTATCAGTTTCAGCTTTTGAGAGATGAACAACGTGATTGATTAACAAATATTTATGGTCATGCAGTTATTCGTTCTTACATGGCTAGGACATGATCGTAAAAGGAAAAGGAAAATAATGAGTTGTGTGCATTTTTTTGTAAAGAAAAGCCTTGACTGGGGATTATCGAGCTCAGTCATCAAGTATATCGTTTACTCTTATGGAAATATCTTATGCGGTAAAAGCACTATACTTTGTAAAATGTTTTTTTATGCGTTTTACAGTACTTTTCAACTAATTTTGTTGACTAACCTCCTTGAACGAGCCGCAGAATTTATTGAAGGATATCAAATCCACAGGTCTGACCTCCGCCTAACATTTCAAAGCCAAAGAGATTATCAAGAATAAACAATTTTAGAACGCGTCTCTAATACGATCCAGAAACCTTACTGATTGTAATTAAAGCAAACAGGGCGAAAGGGAAGATATAGCAAGAGCTAGAAAATTTTTTCCATTTCAATAATCAATACATCCATCAAGAAATTCACACTCGTAATTTGACTGTCTTGCAAAGCGAGCGCAAAAAAAAAAAACGTGTCAACTTACCTCTTTTCTGCATAAATCTAACAGTTGACAGTTCACGCTGAGTTTAAATATATCGAAATTAGTCTGTTCTTCATTGTTGTTTTGGTTTTGTTTTTGTCTCATTTCATTATGAAACGTTGAACTAGTGCTCTTGCCGAAGCTATAAAGGATGTTCAGTATTAATTCCACGAATTGAAAAGTAATAAAGCGTATTTGATCGAGACCTTTTATGCGATAAATATTACAGCACTTCCGGGCTTGTCAATCCGGGTGTCTAAAACATCACTTTATTGTCGACAAACTTCAAAGAACTCTGTGCGTATGTGACTCTGACTGACAAGTTGCTGATTTTCTTGAACTTAAAAACAAAATGCGCCATCTTGAGGGAAATGTGTGAGAGATATCTTGAACTGATCAGCATTAACTTTGCATTTGTCATTGTATGGGTTACAAACGTAAGTACTGTTTGGAAGATTGAAGATGAAATAATGTCATCTAGTTTTCAATTTGCTAAGAATTACAAAATCCTTTGCAGTTCATACCGTGTTCGTCTAGTTCTATGGTCGAGATTTTTGCTCCCTTGATGTTGGTTCAGATAAACCAGCTAAAAAGCAATAAACCTAGAGTAATGACGTTAAAAGCATTCAATGCTGAACTGTTTCTTTTTGTTTCTGCCTTTTAAGGTTTTGGTAATCATTTATAATCAGTTAGATTCAAAACAAGGTTTCTGTGAGGGATAGCTTTCTAATGGAATGCCGCCATTTGAACACTATGTCTTTGTTAATTTTCACCGTGAAAAGTTTTATGGTCTTTATATACGTTTCTTGATTAAATAACATCGACTTTATGCTTTATCGCAAATGTAAATATTCGTACTGGAGACAATATTTTGTTGTCAATTTCTTTTATAATCGAAAAGCTCATTGACCTCTTGATAGGAAACAAATGTCGAAAGAAACACATGTAAGTAAACTCATCAAGACGTATCTGCCATGTTTTTATTACGAAAAACGTTCAGTTCTGGCTCAGTAATTAAAAAAAATAAAGTAATTATTCTAAATACTTTCTAATAAAATTTGTTTGCACAGAAACTAACGTCTTGAACACTTTGTACCCGACGGCTCTTTTGAGATTTTAGGACGAAATTGGACAACTTTCATATGACTATATTCCGTTCATTGAAAATATTTTCCAGTAGAATGGTATCAAAAGAAACAGCTGCTGTGCCCGGATATTACCGGAAATTTGAAATGGCTTGATCAATTGCTGTGTAACTATTGATATTGGAAGTAAAGTAATAGCGTGGCTGAGCTCTAGGGAATTATATCCTGAAGACTGAGATCTTTAATTTTCTAGGCAAGAGAAGCCGCATTGCTTTCGCAACTGTCCTTTATTATTACAACACTGCCCAGTAATTTGTAGTTGTGCAACCAGGTTAAAAATATGATATTTGACGGGTAAAACAAACAAACGAACAATATGATCTTTTAAATGAGACTTTTATTGATGAACATTCTCAGTTACTGACAATAAAATAAGTTTTTCTTTAATAAATTGTTTAGATTTTAGTAGTGATGTAGGTGTCTAGAACCAGATTTTGATTAGGTTTGTAAAATTAAGTTTAGAAAGAGTAAAAAAAAATAAAAGCTCCAACAGAATTCGAGTTTTTGAAAAAAACGTTGTTTCAACGATCGGACCAAATATAATTAATAAACTTGATTTTAGTCCAAATAGTTTTAATCATTGTTGACTAACCAAACCGACACTTATCAGTGATAAAAAAAAAGAAGCTGTGTTTTACTTTCTTTTTAAAACTGGCAACATTTTGTGAGCTTCGACAAGTGACGCTTGTATTTCATGCTCATCACCGTATTTGGTTGCGACCGTGATTATATATCCTACTCAGAAGATTGGGTAAAGCTTTATCACGGGTGAGGATCAAGTACTTGATAAATGCAATAGACAAAACTTTGTTTTATATGTCCGGAAAACGTAAGAACAAACACTTGTGCTTTAAAAAAGCAGGTTAAAAGAGAGCTAAAAAACTAAATAGACAAAATAAGCTTGCACTGCGGTCCTATGTACTGCGCCTACATCGCCGCTTTATTGCACTTATGAAACAGTAATCACCACGTGGATCTAAAGAAAGATACAACTATAACATATACGCTGTGCTGTATTTTAGCTATTGAGGCAACTGTAACACAGCGTTTGCTGTGTTATAGTTGCCTCGGTTCAAATGTGCTAAACCTTACCGAATAATAATTAGAATTAGCTAATTAGCTTAACTGTTGATGAGACACTGAGGGTTGAAAAGGAACATCTTAATTGTTGTTATGTTATGTTATTAGCTTTTTTCCCGAAGGGAGAGGGACCTTGCAATGTACAGGTTTCCCCAATTACAGCAGGCACGTTGTAGGGGAAGAGATAACAGTCTGGCATTATCCTACTCCTATCGAGAAATGTGTGGGTTCTTTTAAGTCCCCCAATATACCGTCGAGAGACTAAACCAACGGCTTAACATCCCTGTCCACGGACGGAAAATGCAATAGACAAACTTTATGTTGTATGTCCGTAATTGCTTTCATTTATCGCCATACCAGCTTCATGATCATATCACATTCAAGTTAACTAAGATTGTTTCTTTACTTCTTAATCTTAGATTTTGATAGGCCCTGACTGACTTAAGTGCAGATGTCACAAAGTTGTCTGCTACACAGGACAAAGCAAGCTCGTTGGAAGTGTTAAACATGATTTTGGGTAACAGCCGCTGTGCAGATGTTCCAGCTCCGACGCATCTCTCGTACCTGACCATGAGCCTGTCCTCAGTCTTAGCACCGCTGACCATCACCGGAAACGCGCTGGTGTTAATTGTTGTAGCCAAAAACCCCACCAGAGAACTACGGACCACATTTGTGTTCCTATTGGCCAATCTAGCAATAGCCGACCTCATCGTAGGCGGGATTACTGAACCCATATCGATTGTTATGCATGCTCGGGAAGCGCTCAAGCTAGACACGAGTTCTCTGATCTTTGCTGTCCATTTCTCGTACTTTCTCTCCTGTACGGCGTCGGTACTGAGTTTGGCCGGGCTAACTTTTGATAGATATCTCGCGATATCACACCCCTTCTTGTACAGGGCCAATGCTACTCCAAACAAAGTCACAGTATTTTCCGTAGGTACATGGTTGTTTTCAGGCATCTTAGTCTCTGTGTACTTTGAGATTGGCTACATCCCTTTTGCTTTTGTATTTGCAAACACATCCATTGTCTTTACTCTCCTTGTCTTTCTCTTCACCTATTGTGGTAGTTTAAAGAAACTGAACGTGTCAATTGAAGTGCTAACCGCTGGTCAAAACGATAGCGTCACTGAAACAACAGCTAAGAGAGTTGCCATGAAACGCGAGAAGAAATTTACACAGGCTTTTCTTCTGATGCTGTTCTTTCTTCTCTTGTGTTACGTGCCGGCTGGAGTCTTGATATATCTTATGAATTTTTGTAACATCTGCAGCTGTATCTCCATACATTGGTTTCGAGATTTGCAGTTTGTGTTTGTGCTTGTTAGCTCAGCGGTCAACCCTTTTGTGTATGCGCTTAGGCTGCCCAGCATGAGAAAGAGGGCTGTTGGAATGTTTTCTTTCAGAAGTAATCGAGTAGGGGCTGGTGATTGGAGCAATAGCCAGTCGGACAAAAGGGCTTCAACTGCTGTCAGACAGAGCCAAACAAATGATAGTTCAGTGGTGTAAGCCCCCTCAGTGCCAAACTGCTAGTCGATATGGGCTGGACCGACGAAATGATGCCTTTGATTTAATAAAAAAAACTGGAAGATCAAACCAAACAAAAAATTCAAGTGACCAAAGTTATAACAAGATTAGTGATTTTGACCTTCCTTTTAGAAGTCATTATGCCTTGTAAAGAAAATATCTCGACGAGTCTCAGTTGGGGCGTTTACGAACGCTACGTGATTTGTAGGAAATGTGTTATTCGTATGCTTGACGAAACTAATTGTTACAAGGAAACAGCTTGGTTATGTACACACTTCAATAAAATATTCAACCGAATGCCTGATCCGCTGTTTGTGTTTCGGACTTCAGCTCTTTCGCGTGTTTAATTTATAAGGCAATTTATCTCGGTTTTCCTTCTCCGTTTCCAACGACCACTTTTCAGAATGTTTCTTCCAGAACCAGTAATACTTCGCCCGACCGCGCAAGTCTATGTTTTCACCCCCCCGGCGGTACCAAACCTAAGTGTGGGTAGGAGGTTCTGCCCAGATATTCACACCTAAACCTGTTTATGAGAAAAATTCTGGGAAATTCATACCCTGTTCATTATTTTCAATTCGAATTTCACAGTTATTCGCCAGAACATGCAATCTCAAGATCCTGTTTATGGTAAATCAAACACAAAATGTATATCCTGTTTATGATTAAAAGGTCGAAAAAGTTTACCCTAAAGGGAGGCATGTCTCCGTACAGCTTTTATATGGGAGTACGCTACTTCCATTCATTTTCAACAAGAAAGATGAGTATGTACTGGACGTACACCGAGACTATTTAAATTTGCAAGATATTTAAAAAGAATTGCAAAACACATTAACAGGAAAGGTGGAAAAGTTAACATTGTTCAACATTTAATATTCGAACTGAAAACAAGTATTTCCCTCCCCAATTCCATCAGTGGGAGGATCCGGTTGCGATGCAAATTAACTGCATTCGGGAAACACTGGAAGATCAGTTTTGAAAAAACTGTTGTTTCTGCGTTGGCGAGTAAGCTTATTATACAATGTAGGTTTTTTGTCAACAAAGAATGATATGGTACGTTTTTCGCCGTAAGGTTTGGTGTAAAGCTGGCGAGCGTTAGCCCTTCGTTGTTTGCTCTGACGAAGGGCTAACGCTTGAAACGTCAGCTTTACACCAAAAACATACCATATACCAACCTTTGTTGACCAAACCCATATTGTCTTCGGGAAAGCTACAATTCCACTTTTTGTGAAACGTACTTCTACTGCAGTTGAGCGAAAGTCTTACAAAATAAAATGTTAATTTTACTAAGAGTTGTTCAATCTCTTTACCCCTTAAACGTCAAGTGGGACCCCTCCTTCCCCAAAGATTTTCCTGACCTAAAACTTTGAAGTAATAAAAATTGAATTTACAGAAACTCTACTCTCCAGTTAATGATACTTCTTTCAAAATAAATTGACACAAAAACAATTACAAGCACAGCACAGAAACCTAAAAGTTCAGGCTAGGTATAAGCGTTAACTCAAGCATGAGCATAAACATAAGCATGAACAAGAGACTGAGAAGGAACATATGCATAACCACAAGCATAAGTAAGTATGGAACACGAGACTGAGCAAGTGATTCGCATGTGTATGAGCATAAGTATGTACATGAGCATGTGTAAGACAAGTTTAGAACATAGCTGTCAACTTTTCGCGCGCTTTTTGTATAGCGCGAGCGTGATTCTATAACTCGATAGACGCACGCCCGTGCGTCTTCACGTCGCGAGCGTGATTCTATAACTCGATAGACGCGCGCCCGCGCCCGTGCGTCTGTTAAATCGCGTGATCGCGTTTAACCAATAAAATCGCTCAAAACGGTTTAGGAGAATTTTGTACGCTATCAGCTTACGTGCATTTTTTCTTATAAAAAATGCTTAAAGTGACAAAGGCAATGTTCTAAAAGAAATGGTCCATACTTTATTGTGCGTCTATCGAGTTAAGGATGCACTTGGGAAGTTGGGGGGGCACTCGAGAAGCTAGAGAAGCACTCGGCTCCGCCTCGTGCCACTCTAACGCTTCTCTCGTGCTCTCCCAACTTCCCGCGTGCATC
>JAOBYF010125666.1:0-11270 GCA_025403605.1 Parazoanthus darwini | reverse complement strand
TATTACGGTGATACACAAAGCAGCTCTGTCGTCTGTTATTACGGTGATACACAAAGCAGCTCTGTCGTCTGTTATTACGGTGATACACAAAGCAGCTCTGTCGTCTGTTATTACGGTGATACACAAAGCAGCTCTGTCGTCTGTTATTATGGTGATACACAAAGCAGCTCTGTCGTCTGTTGTTATGGAGACACAAAGTAACTCTGTCGTCTGTTATTATGGTGATACACAAAGCAGCTTTGTCTCCTGCTCATATGGTAATACACAGAGCAGCTTTGTCGCCTGCTATTATGGTGATACACAAAGCAGTTCTGTCGTCTGCTATTATGGTGATACACAAAGCAGCTCTGTCGTCTGTTATTATGGTGATACACAAAGCAGCTCTGTCGTCTGTTATTATGGTAATACACAGAGCAACTTTGTCGTCTGCTACTATGGTAATACCCAAAGCATCTCTGTCTGTTATTGTGGTAACACGCAAAGAAGCTTTTTCATCTGTTACTGTCGATACACAAATCAGCTTTGTCGTCATCTATTAAGGTGGTACACAAAGCAGCTCTGTCGTCTATTGTTGTGGTAACATACAAACTCGCTTTACCGTCTGTTACTGTCCATAAACAAGGGAGCAGTGTCGTCTTCTATTAAGGTGATACACAAAGCAGCTCTGTCGTTTGTTGTTGTGGTGTCACACAAAGGAGTTTTATCGTCTGTTTTTGTGGAAACACAAGGGAGCTCGTTGTTTGTTACTATGGTAATACACAAAGCAGCTCCATCGTCTGTTGTTGTGGTGGCATACAAAGGCGCTTTATCGTCTATTACCGTAGATAAACAATGAAGCAGTATCGGTTGCTATTAAGATGACATACAAAGCAGCTCCGTCACTTTCTATTATGGTGATACACAAATCGGTTCTGTCGTCTGTTATTGCGGTGACATTAGTTTTTTTTAAAAAAAATAAATACTTTGCGCGAATTTTTTCCATCCCACAGATCAGACAGCATACGAGCTGGTGTTCGTCCATTAAATATTAACTCCAAACCGTATTTTAAACTTATCTAAAATCCAAAAAACCCCACAGATTTCTTCAAACTTAACATCTCCCCTTTTCAGCAATCTCTTTTCCTCCCAAACATTCTCAGAATGTTTGTGAATCTTTAGAAACTGCGACATTCCGTATTCTTTAAGCTGGGCATAATATGACGCAGTTATGCGGAAACTTGGATAAGAGGCGAAGGACCCGCTTAACCCGAAAGTGTAATCCCTGGCTCAAGGTTTTAAATTGTACCAACTCTTTTTTGCTCGAATATACTATCTGTTTAGTTTTTCTTTGTGAATAACAAACCCAACTTCTGGTCAAAGCAGCTCAAATCTTGGAGGTAATGTTCAAAAATCGTTTTCTTTGTAAAAGTTTAAGCTACAAATATCCCACAATGGAACACATTAAAACGCAAGTCAGACCGTTTCACCATTTCCATCTTCAGTCTGTATGATGGTTTTTGTATCTGTTTCAAAACATGTGACAATGTTCCAAGCTAAGAAATCCGGCTTTATATTCTAATTGTATTCAACAACACCGTTATTATAATAGAATAATAAAAAAAAATCCTTTGAAGATCCGAATTAGGATAACCGACCTCCAATTGAAACACATCTATTGAAAATACAACACTTTAAAGATACGAACTAATCAAGTACTCTGGGATAAGTTCGAAAAGGCTAAAATCTAGAAAATTTACAAATTATTTATGCATCGGCGATTCTCTGGCAAGCATCTTTGGTGCTTAACTTTGTCGTGATTTCAGGCTAAAATTGTGTTCAAGTGGTGCTCAGGTGGGTCAAAAGCCAAACTGAGAATAAACTATTTCTACGATTATCAAGAATAGTCTAGACAGTTTCTCTTATAACTAATGTCCTTAAATTATAGGAAGCGGAGGGAAACCGTTTGCAAAAAAAGTTTTTTATCAATAACATCAATCCCGACAATCCGATCTACCCCCTGATTCACGGTCGGACGGCGAAACGAACTCTGCCATATTCCCTTAGATCTGGTAGCCAAAAGTGGATCAAGAAAGCTACGCGAACGGACAGATTTAGTTCATTTGTAACTGTTCTTTTATGTCCCTTTGTTTAATCAGTTTCCATTATTCATGTGTAGTGTAGTGTTAAATGAACCCTTTGCCATGTTTAATGGTTAGCGCGCAATTTCCTTGAACCTGCCTGTAATTTAGTTATAACTACAATGGGCTTGAATAAACCATTACTATTGTTATTTTACAATAGTGATGGAAATCTAGCCAAGAATTGGACAATGTGTCATCCTTTTAAATTATATGTGCGATCGTCAGGTTGAGGGGATAGTGCTTACCATGGGTGGATCAAGCAATTTCAGAAAGGGAGGACCGTGACCCTAATTCTGGAATTAGTGGAAAGAGGAAACCGGCAAACAGAAATTGGAAGATAATTTCAGTGACTTTCTTGTAAATCCTTTGTATTCTTGATAAAAGGGGGGGGGGGCGACCCCTCAGGCCCCTCCCCTAAATCTGCCCTTGCTTACAGTTATATGGTACTCACGTGGTGCTCATTTTTTACGTGAATTTGAGGCTGCGGTGCTTACAAAGGAACCGTGCAGTAAAGCATGCTACAGTTGCAAATGTTCAAGCTCTGAAATAGTAGAGCTATCCGCTTCAACAGAATAGTAGAGAAATGTTTGGAATATATGATTTTGTTTTCAAGTTAAGGCTTTTG
This sequence comes from Parazoanthus darwini, assembly GCA_025403605.1. NCBI lineage: Eukaryota > Metazoa > Cnidaria > Anthozoa > Zoantharia > Parazoanthidae > Parazoanthus > Parazoanthus darwini. Next base: position 8,525 of record JAOBYF010125666.1, on the reverse strand, counting down.
CTTTATAAATATATGATCAGTTATGGATTCGGGAGATTGAATGAGCTAACTTGCGTTCTGGAGGTGTTATTGATTTTCTTCAAAAGGACCTTGAAAAGCTTTTCTTAAAAGCTTTGTTGAAAGACAATTTTGTATTCCGTCAGTTCCTAGTGCACGTTTAAAAGTATTGTACACTTTTTCAGACAGCAAACACTACACAACGGATTGGAAGGAGCACAATGAGAGTGATGGAAAAACATTTTTCTCTTAAACAAGAGAAACGAGAAAAGACCCGAGGAGGGGTGGATGGAGAAAATGGAGGTCTTCCCCTACTTCTCCAGAAATCTTTTTTTTTCTTGCTTGTACGTACTTGATCGTCCTTCCTTTTTTTAATTTTATTTCATTACCTCTTGTTGAATCTTTTATTTCCTATTTTTCATAAACATTTCATATAGTTTGTTTTTTCAAATTAACAACAAAGTAGCTATTCCAGGATTTTTATCTGCCTCAATCATCCTCGACAATCCGATAATTGAATTGATTTGATAGCACTCGGCTGCGTAACTCATCTTGGAGCCACAGAGGCGAACATGACCACACCATTCAAAACCAGATAACGAAATTTGATACTGTTGTCAAGTTTAGTGAAGTCACTATAGGAATTATTTAATTTAAAAAAATCGCTAAATTTCTAAGTAGAATGCAAAAGAAACACCATAGTTAGTGCATGACATTCTAAAAAGCTTCTTAAAGTGCGTTACTAGGCAATTTTAATTGGTACATTTTTATGTTTGCGTTTTGAAAATCATTACGGCTCAAATGCCATCCAGGAAACATTTGACACAATATGATTAATGAAGATTTATTGCCCCCACTCCCGGAGTCTTTGGTTACTCGAACGCGGCACCAGAATAAAGGATACTCTATTTTCCGGCCATAGCTTAGCTTAGACAGTTTGTTTGTATATTCGTGCACAGTACACGCCACTTTAAGAGTCGTTTCAACAGAAATTATGAGTGGAAACGAGTACATGATCGTGATTTTGGTTTTCCAATCGTTCATCATTTCTACTAGCGTACGAGCAGGTAAGTATGTCATTTACTTTGCTTTTAGTAAACGATAAAATGTGGCTCTTTGTCTGCTGCAAGAAAACCACAACATTTCAAAATTTGATAAGAGTCCACTTTGCCAGAGTTAAACAGATAGGACAGTAGCATTGATTCATTTTGGTTCTGTACATGCTATTCTGGTCGGACATGTACAAATGTCTGGGGACATTCGTTCCCGAAAATCATCTGGAGAATTCATTGGTACTGCAACAATTCACAATTTGAGCAATGTTTCTCTGTTTCTTTTATTTAAGTAACTTTTTGTACTAACTTAATGCAAGTACAGTTTAAAGATTACTCGATTTTGTGTTTATTCTGAAAGAACTAGCTACAAACCTTGTCTTGAAATTTGATTTATGAAAAAGTTGTATTTTAAAGTTCAGACCTTTCTTTCAACCCGACAATGTATAAGTGGCAGAGCTATTCTTGTGTTCTAAGAATCGACAGATCGGGCTAAAGGTTAAATGCACATGGCACAACCTAAATTGTGTTGAGAAACAACTCCACAACACGCATAAATAAAGACAAATGAATTCGTTTTGACTTGCTGGTAGAAAACCCACCAATACTGTTTGTTCAAGTATTAACTCACTCTGTCTTAACAGCAAATACACCCTTACTCAAATTGCCCCATACTCGACACAACTAATCCGATCAAATCCAGTAAAATAATTATTTTGTATAAATACTTCTTGCCAGTTCAGTCTATCTTTACAAGCTTGCATGTTGGTGTTGTATTTGTCAATTTGATTATGATTTATCCTGATCAATTAATTTTGTGTTTAACCGAGCTAGTTGCAGTTGGCTGTATGTGTTTGTGTACTTTTGTTGCGGGACCTCTGGCTCTATGAAGAATTTTGTTAAACAGCGGGGATCCAAACCATTTTATATGTCGGATACAGTACGCACAATTTAGAAGTATTTTGAAAACATATTTCCAGACCCTATGACTGATTTGATTTTTCTACTATTGGTAGACTAAACATTATATTTAAGCGTAAGATGAAATCTTTTCTGAGTTTTCTTGTTTAATGATACAATTAAATGCAGATATTGTAAAAGAATATCTTATCAAGATTAGAAGCACGTAGAATGAAGCCAAATAAAACCTGAACAAAATAGATCAAGGTAATTTCTAACCTGCAGCATCTTTCACATCTCTAATTACAGCCATCATAGTCCAAAATGTTTAGTCTATACCGGTCATAAACCGTTCGCGGTCCAGCTTATCCATGTCCTCTCAGTTTGCGAGAAGAAAACCAGTTCAGGATTTCCTTTGCGCACTTACAAAGGATTTGCGGGTGTGAAGACGTCTTGTTAGCAAATAAGTTCGAAAAAGTAATCTTGAAACTTATTAAAGTTTTTACAGTTTAGCGTAATGTTGTATATTCCTTGAGCTTTGTGATGGATTAATCAGCTACTGAGATCAGTAAGTAAATAGTTTCTGCGCCTCAGTGACCAAAGGACTAAACCTTCACAACTTATTGCCATCGAGGGAGGAATTTTCAGTGTTGAAAACACTACTAAAAGTAAAAGAAACAGAAAGGAACCCAGTTTTGCTTGTGTAATAGTTTCAACTACGCTATACCTTTCTTTAGAATTTAGTTGTAAGTGACTGAGTGACGCTTCTGACTTTTAGTTTCTTTAAAACAAACTGCAAGGATGTTGCTAGCCAATTTGTAGCTTAGGTTCCTTACTGTGTTATTAATCTTGACACGAATGCTTTTCACTTTCTGGCGGATACTGAACCAAGCACACATAACTTGAATTTACTGTTAATTTCATACTGACGTGTACTAGATGCGAAGTTAGAGCGTTTATTCAGAGATGAGACCGACAAAAGTAGGCAACCTTTTTCCTATTGACTTCAACGAAGTTTATCGGGTTGATTATATTTAAACTTTGTTTTCGAACAGTCAAGCAGTATATGACATGTATGAACAGTACTCCGTCTATTTTTAAAAATGCTTTTTGAGTACACTCTAGTTCAGTTGAAAACAAATTCAGTCTAATTCAGTTTTTGTAGATTACAAAAGGAAAGAGCGACTCGATTAATCTTCAGTGAATAAAACGTAGAAATATCTAGTAATTTTTTAATCAAGCGAAATATCCTCGGAGATTCTGAAGCAGAAAACAGCGGGACACATGCTGTAAAACTTGAAATAAAATGACACTCCATCTGCCAAGAGACTTCGTTAGCTTTCCAGGTTAAAACCAAAGTCTTTAATGCACTATTTTAGCTGAAGCTCTTTTGTGGTTTGTCAGATTCGAAACACATCTCTGTCATTTATTTTGTTTCCACTGAAATCAGAAATGGACCTCAACACTGAACTGATTTTATTTAATAATTTTCTTCTATTTTACCTAGTTATTACTCTTTACGCAGCTCATCTTGTCCCAAAGGTTTCCCTCTGCAATTCCGAAACACTATCAGTAAATACAAAGAAAATACAACACAAGACCCTGTATTCCTTTCGTGACTCAAATAAGAAACATATACGTGGAGGAGGATTTGAAAATGAAATATTGCTGCTTCTCAGGATGTGCTACTTTCCACCTTGTTACCGAGTAATACTCGCTGATAACTGGCAAAAACAGAAATACAATTGAGTACAACTCGGATTGCATCTAACTGTCAGGTTAGTTTAGGTGTAAAATTAATGATTTGTCACGTCGCGGAATTCCGGTCGGTTTTGTTGCGTCGATGACGGGTTCTTTGGAGCAGTCATTGATCGATTGGACAAGGAAATAACTAGCGACCGGCTGGGTAATGCTTTTCACTGCGGATCAAAGATAATTAATCAACGTCAACACAACTGTTATGGTGTATTTAGATAAAATATTTGGCAACAGCTTGAGCGTCACCGCTATGTTTAAGGGTGCCAGTGTTGTGTTAGACCTTGGAATTGGTGCGTGGGGGGAATTTGTTTTCAACGAAGCTAGGCTAAACGTCCGAACAGAAAAGGGATAATCTAAAATGTTTCTCATGGAAAAAACCCGCACTTAACTAGGCAGAAACAAACAATCGAGATTTGCTACTTGATAATCGATGACAAGAAACCCAACTCATTCAGTTTGCATGGAACAGCTATTTGGCAATGTGAACAGGGACCACACAGAATTTTGAAACAAATTAATTAACGAAGAAATAACGTAGAACAACGTTTATTTATTTATACCCTACAAGTTTATGGAAGCGTTAACAAAGTTTTTAAATAAGAATGTTATTACATTTGAACTTGCAGAGTATTTTCTAAACAAAAGATAGTTTTGAAAGCTTCATTTTCTTACCACTGTTCAAGATTTTCAGTTTGTATCACAAACTCTCGGGCTGTTGGCTTTATCTACTATTTTTAGAAAAATTATGAAATGAGAACTATTATCTTTCTTTTACTTTTACTTTGCACTAGCTCAATTGCAGAATATTTCGCTGAGCTTTATAAAAAATGCGATTTTTTTGGAGGCCTTATTCAGTTATTGCGATACCATTATCACTAAAAATTGGACCTTCTTTTACTTCCTATCCAAAATCAGCGCATTTTGTTTGAAATGTGACAAATCAGTTTGCAAAAGTTTGAATATTTGGGTAGTTTGCCACCCCACCCCCTCCCTCTCAGGAGTAGGGGAGTCGGGTTAGTTTAGGGGTAGTGCGGGTGTCTCAACCTATATTTTGTTTCACTGTTCAGCAAATTAACTATCGATTGACTTAATACTCTGTACGTACGTTATTCATCGTTATTTTTATTAAACCCTAACTGCTAATGTGTTTTAATATTAATTAATTTACGTGGTGACCTAAGTCTGTTTTGGCCAATTTCTTTTTATTCTGTTGATGTCGTATGTAATGAAAACAGAAGAAATAAACGTTTTCCTTTCCTGTCTTCAGTCACGTCCTACACACCACTCCCGTTAACTTTAAGTTAAACCTAACACAAAAAATTGACTTTAAACCTATCCCAAGGGAGCGATAGGTTGGTAACCAGCCATCAGGCCAAAACGAAAAACCGTTAATTATTCTCACATTGGCCAGACCGGAGGATGTTTTTTTTTTATCTTTTATAATTTGTAGCTAGACTCTTAATATGGCATATGCGTGGTTAGAGGTTAGAGTGTGGGGGTTAGAGCAGTTGTTAAGATCTCTTTGCCAACCAGAAGGTCCCGGGTTCAATCCCCCGCCTAGTCGAGGGTTGAACTTTGGGAGACCTTCTTTTGCCACACCGTCTGTGGACAGGGACGTTAAGCCGTTGATCTAGTCTCTCGACGTTCTATCGGGGGACTTAAAAGAACCCACACACTTCTCGCAAAGAGTTGGGTGATCCCGGTTTTTTTGGCCTGCATAACACTGTAATGGCAGCCATTGGCGATATGATTCTAAAGCGCTTTGAGACGTTACGTATAAAAGCGCTTTGTAAGCACTGCAATTTACTACTTTATATTATAATTTTTATATCAAATAATATTGTTTTTTAAAATTGTTTCAGACTGCTCGTCCCAGGCTCTGGGACTGGTCTCCCGGCGAATCAAGGACCACCAAATCACGGCCTCGTCTTACAGTTCGGACTGGACCCGACCGTCGGCTGGCAGGCTGTTGAACAAAGGGTACGTTCCGTTAACTATTCTTTTCGTAAATAAAACGTTGAAGCTATAAAACAGCCAAAGAGAATACCTTTAGATTAAATTCTAACCATTATTATAATATCCAGCTATTTTGACGAAAGTATCACTTGATTTGTATGATATTTATTTATTTTGCATATTTTATTTTTTATTTTATTTATTGTATTGTTTTATTTACTGGTCTCTCTTGTAATTTGTCCTCATGCTTTAATAAGAGTCAATAAACTTATTATTATCATTATCGTTAATTATATCAATATTAATGTTAATATTAACATTAATATTATTAACATTGTTATTGTTGTTATTATTTTTATAGCGTATAGGGAAAAATGCAAAGATAGCACCAAGTACTAAAGGGATTGTGAAGCCTTTAACGGCTTATTTGGCCTGGGGGTGGGGAGGGTAAGATTTTTCACCCCCTCCCCCATGTGTTTTATAGCTTAAATTCTGAACGGTTTTGATTACAACCATCAACTTGACAGCCTTTTCTAATATGTTATTGCAAAATCTTTTGATATAAGATTTGTTACATAAAACTGAAGGTGACTTTTGGACATAGGAATTTTTTGAATGGGTAGACCCTTTTTAAGGTTAACGTTAACGAGAGAGATGACGTCAATGTGTGGCTTATTGTTATATTTAGAAACGGTAGTTTTTAAAAAATTAGAAACTGCAGCTTTAAAATGAAGAAGGGGAGGGGGTGACAAGTTGTTGTAACGGGAATTATTCGATAGAAGCTACAACATCTAATGCTACAGACCAGAGTCATTGATTTTCTTAAACATTTGACATAGAAACATTGCTGGTGATCGGACATTTGGCGGATGGTGTGCAGAGCGAACGGATGGGGACCAGTACCTCCAGATAGACCTTCTTTTGGAGACGGTTATTAAAGGCGTGGCTACCCAGGGAATGGGGATACCCGCGGGTAACTGGGTCACAAAGTATGCTCTCAACTACAGTTGCGACGGGCGTACATGGATGACACATTCGTCACGTGAAAAGCAAGTGGTGAGTACGCAAGCTTCGAAAAAGCAACCTATTAAGTCAAGATTGTTCTTCTTCAACTAGAAAATAGTAAAATATGGGTCATGAAAGCTAAACTGTTCAGTGAAAAAAACAACAAGAAAAGCTTAACTAAGCCACACTTTGAAGAGCTGAACAACACACCATAAACATTAAAAAAAATAAGCATTTCCCCTTATATTTCTTCTTCTTCTCCTCCTCCTCCTCCTCCTCCTCCTCCTACTACTACTACTACTACTACTTCTTCTTCTTCTTCTTCTTCTTCTTCTTCTCCTTCTTTTTCTTCTTACTATTCAGTTATTATTATTACTGTTATAACTCATCAACTTAGTCACCATATATAGTTGTATGTTACTTTTATCAAAGAAAAGATTTCAGAAACTTATGAACGGTAAATAACTCATCTACTTTAAATATTTATTTTTATATTTATCTGTATTTTTTTCTGTATATTTATTGTTTGTTTCCTTGTTTTGACCTTAAAATGATATAATATATAATCAGTTTTAAAAATGACTAGACTAACCTCAGGTTATTACAGTAAACTGAGCACCTCATCTCTGTTAACATGTCTTCATTTTCTTTCTTACTGTGTCAACCATACTGCATAAACATTTTTGTAATGTACTGTATACTCAAACAAATGGGGGACAGGAAGATAATCCCATGTTACAAACAAACAGGCAGGCGCTTGGACAGACAAACAGACTGGCAGGCAGACAGACAGACAGACAGACAGACAAAAAGACAAAATGACACACAGACTAAGGGGTAATACTAAGAGACACAAACTTTTAGGAAGACCAATACACCGACAGAAAATTTTATATATGGGTTGATTGATTAACTTACTGACTGACTTACTGACTGTCTTACTGATTGATTGTTTGATTGATTGAATTGAGAAGAACAAGACAAGATAGGAAATACCGTACTCAAAAAACACATAATTCAATAAATGCAAGAGGCAAGTTTAATAATAAATCATCATTTGGTAACAGACACATCAATTTTAAATTCAACCAAATGATGCTTGAGCGATGATAATCCTGTTGAGACGAACTAAAAGTCATGATTGTTTTCGATGTGAACTCAATCGGTCACTAAGGCATATTGAAAAGAAATGCATTGAACTAAAGCACGTAAATCTTGGTAAACATACTTTTGCAAAAAAATTAATATTACTTCTGTTGCCATTTTGTTTTGGCCTACTTCAATCCCACACTGCAAAGGTAATAGTATTTTGAAACTGAATTACCACTTATCCTGCTGCAGATATAATCCACAAAATTTTTGAAAATGTTATTAAACAGCATTATCACTTCATTTAAGTTCCAATATTGCACTGAATACGGAGAGCTATGTAAAGAGTTTGAAATGTGTAACCAACTGTGCATGTGACGTTCTATATCCGGTTCTATAAATGCGAACGCGTTGGTCACTAACAATAATCAGCACTGCCTGTGCGCATTACGGTGGATCTAGACCGCTCAAGAACCAATCAGAACGCACAAAGTATCTTTGCGATCTAATAAGGTACGTTAATGATTCGCAAAGACGACTTAATCTACTGCAGCAAATATCGGTAGATAAACGAGTTGAGTTGCTGTAAAGTACTGTAGTGCTGTTCGACAATATTACCGTGCTTGTGCAGTGTGCTAATCAGGAGTTGTAAAACGCGAAGATCAAGAACCTGGTTTTAGCAATGTTGGAGAAAATCTTATCCTCTGTGGTAGGAATAGTTGTAAACAAAGTTCGAGATAAAGCGGCGGACTCGCTCAAGGATGGAAG
>JAOBYF010125555.1:0-11271 GCA_025403605.1 Parazoanthus darwini | reverse complement strand
GAAGTGTTTGAATCAATTGTTAATTAAAAGGGCTAAGTGTTCTCTGTCGCTTTGAAGAGCAGAACTATATTTACAGTTAAGTATTGGTTGTAATTATACAGCAGTGCTAGCCGCTACAAACAATTTGCACATTGCCACACATTTGTTGAGAGTAAAGGCTGTGTTACAGGAAGCAATTTTTCTCACAACACGGTTCATCGAAAATATTGGAGTGGGTGAAGATTTTTTTGACAGTACGTGGAGTAATTTTTAGAAAAAAAAGGCAAAGCCCCCTCTGAAAACTTGTGAGGCGAGTTGAAGGAAAGGTAGAATGTTTTCCAATTTTTGATACACTGCAAGCCAAGCTGCCGCATAAACATTTCCTTGCAACTTGCAATGTTTTGCAATCTTTAACACTGCATATAGCAAGTTGCCAAAAAAAACCCTGCCTTGTGCAACGGACCCTCAATTGTGGACTAATGTTGTTTTTCTTTCTGCTTGTGGTTCATCAGACTCGCAGTGATTTCTTTGAGTTGCTCTCGGAGCATACTCTGGACGCCAAGTCACAGTGGCGCAAAGTTAGAAGCAAAATTGAAAAAGATTCCCGCTATAAAGCCATCGAAAATGTTGGAGTGAGGGAGGACTTATTTAAAGAATACATGGAACAGCTTTTGAAGGTTTGTGCGTTACACAGCAGGGTTCAAAGATACCGAACATTTGGTCGCATATGCAACAAGATTTTTCTAACTTAGCTGCGTAAGTGCCTAGTTACAAGCCGACGAAGTGCTGCTAGGAATTATAACCATCCACCTCACGAATAGATATTTTCTAGAGAATATCAACAGAACGTACACCGTGACAGAGCGTCACTGTTCCGCCAAGTAATTTGTTTCGGTCTTATTCGAAACAAAGCCTCCAGGATCATATTTAGGTTGCGTTTGTTTGGGCCTATTCGAGAATAGGAATATATCGATTTTTTTCTGAACTGGGCTGTGATTGGCTGAAATCATTTCCAGGGATGATAATCCATGTAATCTTACTCCGAAATAGTTCCAAACGAACACAACTTTAAAGTGTTTTAAAAACCCTTATATGCATGACCATCAACCATTTTGCCAAATATAAAAGGTATAAGGGGATTTGGGATGAAATTCATTGGACCCCCTCCCTCTCCCCTACTAATTTTAAAACGGTTGGAAAATAGTAGCATTACCACTTGACATGCGTGTACCAATAGTTTCCATGGCAACATTTACCAAATAATTGATTAACATTTAAGGGTTGAGGCGGCAATGTACCTGGATTAGGTGTGGAAGTCTATATTATTTTGTACCTTTACCGTGTTTCGCTGTACAAAGCAAGTGTTTGCATCTTATTGCAGAGTGAAGATACTGACAAGGAACGAGAGCGTGAAAAGAAGGAAAGAGTTGAAGCCAGTCTCCGTGAGAGAGAGCGCGAGGTCCGAGCAAGTCAAGCTGAGCTGGCCAAGGCCAGGGAGAAGGAGAAGGAGCATCACTTGAGGGAGAAAGCTCTGCAGCACTTCAATGCGCTACTCGCAGATATGGTTTGTAAAACTGTATTGCTATACTCTTCAGTTTTGCAAATCATTCGTGTATATTGTAAGCACTGCAATTGGGATGTTCGTTGATGTGGGCCAGCCTCCAAAACAAAGTGATCTTTGATAGAAGATATTGGTCTAACCTTAACCTTTAATTTTGATATGAGTTCAAGTTCAGGTTAGGGCCTGGGTTCAGGTTAGGGCCTGGGTTCAGGTTAGGGCTCAGGTTCAGGTTAGGACTCAGGTTCTGGTTCAGGTTGGGGCTCGGGGTCAGGTTAGGGCTCAGGTTCTGGTTCAGGTTAGGGCTTGGGTTCAGGTTAGGGCTCGGGTTCAGGTTAGGGCTCGGGTTCAGGTTAGGGCTCGGGTTTAGGTTAGGGCTTAGTTTCAGGTTCAGGTTAGGGCTTGGGTTCAGGTTAGGGCACGAGTTCAGGTTAGGGCTCGGGTTCAGGTTTAGGTTAGGGTTCAAGTTAGGGCTCGGGTTCAGGTTCAGTTAAGGGCTCAGGTTCAGGTTCAGGTTAGGGCTTGGGTTCAGATTCAGGTTAGGGTTCAAGTTAGGGTTCGGGTTCAGGTTCAGGTTCAGGGTTCAGGGTTCGAATCCGGATTCGTATTTGGGTTTTGATTTAGATTTGGGTTTAAGTTGCAATAAATTTAAACCTTATATTTTAGATTTAGATAAATTTTGATTTGGAGATTGTTTGGAAATTCAGAACGTATGCCGTTAGTGTCAATCAATTTCGATTAGATACACTTTTACCGCGTTCATACCAAAACACTGAACATGATTATTTTAAACTTGTTTGACTGAAATATGTTGGTATTGTTACGTGTTATAGGTTTTCACGCGTTGTAAAAGAAGTTTTGTAACGATAAAGCAGTTTGCTTGTGCAGGTTTTAAGCCAGTCTGTGTTTTTAAACTGTCAAACTATTTTTCAATCATGATTAGTTGTCAAAACCTGTTTAGTGAGTACTGTGAAAGCTGTATTTGTTTGGATCTTTTAGCAAGTTAGAAAAGGTTGAATGTTCATAAACTGTACTTGCTTGTTTTTCTGATCTTGCGATGTCCAGGTTCGTAATGCAGACGTCAACTGGAAAGAAACTAAGCGATCCCTTCGTAAGGATCACCGGTGGAGCATGGCAGAACCGCTTGGGAAAGAGGATAAGGAAAAACTGTTTAATGAGCACATCAAGCTTCTAAATGAGAAGAAGAGAGAACAGTTTAGAAGACTGCTGGATGAAACTCCCGACGTGAGTACTTACTGACAAGTAGTGCTTGATGACGTTGGCAAGGGTGGTTCTTTATCCTGTCATTAATGTCTTTCGTTTGTCCTGTATATATGCGCCTGTATGACTATCTGTCTGTACTTCTGTCTGTGTCTGTTTGTCTGTCTGTCTGTTTATCTAAATGTATCCATCTGTTTGATTACTTGTCAACTTTTTCCCGCTCTGATTGCCTGTCTGCCCGTCTGGAACTGGCGGGCAACTCTACTGATTTTCCTGTCTGTCCGTAGATCTGTTTGGAGGAAGTGAGAGGGCATCGTTACCTATCTGTCTATCTTTTTGTCTGTTTGCCCATTTGTCTGTTTAGAGGAACTGAGAGGGCATCTTTGCCCATCTGTCTGTCTGTCCATTTGCCTATTTTCAGGAACAGTAAGGGGTCTATTTTCCGATCTGTCTGTCTCTGTCCATCTGTCTGTTCAAAAGAAATTGGAAGGTTCTCTTTACCCAGTTGCCAGATTATATGTCTTTTTGTTTATCCATCCATCCATCCATGCATCTGTCTGTTAGTCCTTCTGCATGTTTGTCTGTCTGGCTCTCTTGAGGATTTGAGAAGGTACTCCCTACCAATCTCTCTGTTTAAATGGCTGATAATCGCTGTCTGTCATTTTGAAAGAATACATCTCCACTTTTTCTGCTGCTACACAGTTCTGCTGAAAACGTCAGTAACAAGGATGTTCAGAATAAGAGTGGAACACTAATTTAGCTGACTTCACTAGCTATCTTGCTGAAATGATGTTCTTCAGACTTAAACTGTATTATATTATAATGATTAGTACTGTTATTTGACCCCTAGGTTACACTCACATCCTCCTGGAGAAGTGCAAGAAAGCTTATTAAAGAAGACCCGAGGTACTCAAAGTTCTCGTCATCTGACAGGGTAAGAGATCAAGACGAATTCGTGTGAGACGGCATCCAGTCAAATTTTCCTTTTGCAGGTGGAACAGTACGTGCACGTGTTAAATAGCTTGGCATTTTAGTAACCCTGCGATCGTGGGTTCAAATCCCACGCGAGTGGGTCAGTCATCTTTTTTACTGACTCTCGAACAGCGTAGGTTTCACATGTATATATACAGTTATTTCAAAATAGGTTGACTTGTGAAAAGGGAAATACTCAGATGGCAAAGCATGATGGGACTTCTAATTTCTCCAGTAGCTAAGCTGCTTTTTACCTAGTTTATGAAAATTGCTTAGTTTTGTGCTTTGCTGGTTTCACCTGATTCGTATTCAGGTTAATGGATGGCACGCTGGGTAAAATACAGGGCTCATAGTTCCTTTCGTGCGTGGTTTTACCCTTTATAGATGTCAACGTTTTTTAAAGAAGCTGTAAATCATTGACATTGATTGAAACTTTCTGTAGAAACGTTGATTCCTTTCCTAACCGTTTGTCCGTGTGTTAATCGTAGATATTTTCTATGTTCACACATGACTTAATATTGTAAACCCGCACATCCCTTTCCGCTAAGCTGGAGGGGCGGTGTTCTGTTAACCGAAAGGGCATAGGTTTAGTCCCAGCTGACTCGGTGATTTCGTGGTGACTAACAAACCAGTTCTTTTGTTGGTTTTAGCCTGCGTAGCAAGCGCTAAAAGAGAGGGGGAGGGGGGGGAGAAAAAACGAGAGAAAAGAAGAGACGGGACTGGTGAGGAGAAGAGGGAAAAAAGCGCTTCCTTCCCCCTTGTCCCTCAGTCCCCTCTTCTTTTCTCTTGTTTTTCTTCCCCCTCCCCTTCCCTTTTAGCGCTTGCTACGCAGGTTAGTTGGTTTGTGTCAAGGTATTGGCTATTGTTTGATTAGCCAATCAGGGACAAGCTTTTGTGAGCTGCTCCACGCCCCTGATTTTTCTTTTAATATACATTGTGTAGGTCTAAGATATGCGACGGCGGATTGGAGATATGATTAATTTGAAACACAAGTTTGCGGAAGATCTGCGAAAACCTTTGGAAACTGCCAAAAACGTTTCGTAAAGGTTTTGAAAATTTCAGAAATATTTTCGGAAATAGACACCTTCGTTAGTTAAGATCTAGAAAACCTGCCACTAGGGACCCAGATACAATTTCGTATGAACTTCACAAGTGGCGTATTTTCCAGTAAACTGCTCCTGTTTATATCACAGGGCTCAAAATAACGGCCAGTCAGCGGACAGTGTCCGGCCAGAAAAACTATTTGACCGGACAAAACCTTCCATGGCCGGTCATGTTGCTGGTCGGAAATGTGGCATGTCTGAGCAAAAATCATGTTGGCCAGTCACCGTGACCGGCCACAATCCAGAAATTATTTTAAGCCCTGAGGATTCAAAAGGAGCAGAATCGATGAGGCAAAAGGAAAACCAAAAACACCAGCTTTGCACAAACGTCGGTTTGTGTTGTATAAATGGAACTGTTCAGTGCTTCATGTTCAGTCTTGTTCAATGCTAGACGTCTTGGAAACTCAAAACGCAAACTGACTCCCACTTCTGCGGCCCTGATACTTTAAACATTCTCTGCCCAGTTCTTACGAAAACCGTTATTTCTTTGCGTTCCAATGAGTCTGCTGGGCCTTGCTTGGAACTTTGGCAAAAGGTTTTTGTTGTAAGTTTCAGGGGTGTTCGAAACTGAAAACTGTATAATGTACGTCAGCAGAAACTCCCTAAAAATTAACAAAATTGCTAATTCCAACCAAAAAGAATCCTTCAGAATTCCCTGCAACTTTCAATTTGGAGGGACTTCTGATGAGATCTCCTGGGGCAGCATGTAACTAAGAGATAAGAGGTATTTGGATTTTTTCTTGTTCAAGTTGTTAGTACAGTACTTGTGTCTAATGTGCATCAAAATTATAGATATGGTGACATGTGTAATGCAAAATTCAAATTTAACAAAAAAAAACTAAAAGGCAATCAAAACTTGGCAGTAGAAATAAACCTTACCCTATCACTACTGGGTTCATATTGATTTCTGTATACGGGCCTGAAAAACAAGAAAGACCAGCTTTGTTACATGAATGTTGGTACAAGTATTATTCAAACAAATCGTAACTTTTCAAGTTATAAAAAAATTTTGATGTATAGAAGTACATGTAGTAACAATTACAAACATTTTTAGGCTGATTTCACAAAAAAAATACCATCAACACTCGATTCTTCTGGTAACGTTTATGTTAAGCAGCAGTCAAGTGAGAAAGGTAGTTGTGAACTTCATTTCAGAGTATCTTTTCCTTTCACTTTTACCCCTGAGGAAGGCCGAAGGCTTAGCTGAAACAATTTAACCAAACTGTCTGCTCTGACGAAGGGCTAACGCTCGAAATGTCAGCTTTACATCTAACCTTACGGTGAAAAACATACCATATCAACCCTTGTTGATCATAACCCATATTCAGCTCACTCGCCAACACAGAAAACAGTTTTTTTTCAAAACTAGTCTTTCAGTGTCTATTTAAATAACTTTCATCAGTCAACAATTTAACCCGAGTTACTTTATACATATTATTACTTGTCCAAATTGCAAACATGCAACAACCTGGTTACTTGTAAAGGTTCAGTTTTAAAAAATCTCTTCTTGTCCAGAACTTTGGACAAGAGGGCAAAGTAACACAAAGTTCAGTGTCTAACACAGAAGTGGTAATGGTAAACTTGTAATCTTAGTACTTACCTGCAGTTGCATAATCCCAAAATGCCAAAGCTCCATATCGGTGTAGGTATGAAGAAATTGTATTTGTGTCAGACAAAATACCGGTCACATTTGAGGCAGCAGAGAAGCAACCAATTAACTGTCTTTCATCATTAGAATAAGTCTAAAGAAAATGGAGAGCTTTATAATTTAGTTCAAAATAACCTAAAATCTGTTTGCCTTATAAAAACAAGACTGACAAGAAAAGCTTGTAATTATGACCTGAGGATGGAGGCACGGGTAGGTTTATATGAGGATGGTAGATCAGATATAAAAAGATCAACTCATAACATTCAAAAATGATGAAATGTTTATATGCATGACTGTATGTATCACACTTGTAATCCCAATCAATAACTTCATGTATTTTAAAATCACCTCTAGCTTTGACTTGAGGTCATTTAAATCAATAAGGCCTCTGACATCCTGAGCTATCCACACAACCTAAGAGGCAAGACATAAAGAATAGTCTTTAATAGCAACAAACCAGTTGACTTTCATGAAAGGATATAGTGTTAATAAATTTTGCAGAGCAATTTTGTGTGGATATTTTGGGAGAACATGCTATGTGAGAGAGACTTCTGAAGGACTCGGAACACACTCAAAATGTATACAACACACAAATACAGTGGGAACTCAAGGTAGGTACACTTTATTAGCACTATTCTTGATTTTTGAAATTCAGCTAAATTCCCATACAAAAGTCTTATAATTTCAACTCTCCACTAAATCCCAATACAAAGTCTTATAGTTTCACAGTACATATTTGGTATCAAAGCCTGGGCTGCCTGTGGGCTATTTCATTTCCTGCACATTTTTGGATTTCATCTTAAAAGGGATTTGAGTAGATGATCAGCTCTGTTATTCTCACAACCAATGAGCTTATGCACAAGTACATTATACTTATCTGATACTGTGAGGAGAAGAGAGATGTAAGCTTAGTTGGACTGATAGGATTCGTTTGACTGACCAACACTGTGTGCAAGTACATGTACTGGTAAGTAAACATAGATGTGCATAACAACAGACCTCAGCTCCAAGTTCTCTCCACGGCAGCAAATTTGAGTGATGCTCATAAGGACCAACAAAGACAACCTGTTTAGTAAACATTCAAGTAAAAAAGTTTGAGCAATAGCCTGGCACTGACTGAAGTAAAACGGCATTAAAATGTCTGACTGAAGTAAAATGGCATTAAAACGTCTGACTGAAGTAAAACGGCATTAAAATGTCTGACTGAAGTAAAATGGCATTAAAATGTCTGACTGAAGTAAAACGGCATTAAAATGTCTGACTGAAGTAAAACGGCATTAAAATGTCTGACTGAAGTAAAACAGCATTAAAAGCATTCATATGTTTGTGAGACGTAAGCTCAGTCAGTAAAAACTCAGAATGCTAACTTGAACGTCCCTGGTTCAATTCCCAGCTTGGCCATGGTGTTGAATATTTAGGTGACCTTCTTTCACCACATCATCCGTGGTCAGGGACGTTAAGCTTTTGGTCACCCAGATGGAAAAAGAATGACTATGTGGAAATGCCATCTGGGTATTATTATTATGTTTAGTTTCAATCTCTCTATATTTAGAGAAAATGTAAGTATTACATATTGAGCTTTAAAGCCTCAATTGTTTTTATTACTCCAAGGAAACAATACATGTATCAACAAAGTTAAACTACTTACTGGTGGCTGAGGTAAGTTGAGAGCATGAATGAGCTTATGAATAACTCCTGTGCAGCCACTTCCGACAAAGATCACAGCATCTGCTTCACTGGTATTCACTGCATTCCTAATAATATCCCTGCACAAGTACGAGTGAAGTTTGTTAACACTGTAACAATATTAAAATGCTTAATGTAGGCAGTCACACAACATAGACTGAAATCTCAATATAAACCACTGTCTTGAGTTATCAGTTTGTAAACTCCCTGAGGAAGTCTGCTGTAGAAAAACAAAATGCATTGGAAAATAAAGCTTAAAGGCCGCAAACTATAGTCCATGTGCTGCTCAGTTATTTAAAAAATTAATATCAGCAACACAACTATTTATAAAAAGTTGAGGTTTTCAAGGCCTAGAAAGATTTATTGGGAGACAAACGTTTATTGACCTTTTGACATTCTTAAGTCATCTTCCTCTTGCCAAGGGGATAACTTAAGAATGATTTGTTTAATAAACGGTGTTTAAACACTGGAACCAATGAACTATGCACAAACCTGAAGATGGTCAAGAAGACCAAAACCTTTGTTATTTATTTTTATAACAGCAAAAACGTTTTAGCCATATTTACAAATCTTTTGACACAACCCCCCCCCCTGCCAAGGAAAGATCCCTATTTTTTAGAGTGTGTCAATAGGTTCCTAAGATTTCTTAAAATTACTGTTCTAATTCATTCTATCCCAGCTAGTTTATCAGTTTTATTTTACTTTCTCCTTTCATCCACACAACATTAGTTTGGTTATAAATGAGAACAAAGAATCACACAAAGCAAACTTCTAAGATGAAATGCAAAATTCTCCCAAACAAAATAATTATGTAATAGGACTAGTGGTGGAAACTACCTGTATATCAATACATGCGGTTCAACATAAAATATGAGGAAACCTACATAGTTATTACACTTGTCTACTTTTAAGTACCAAGAATTATCTTTGAATTTATAATACTTAAGATTGTAAACAAAATATAGACACATAAACTACAGACACAGTACAAGACTCACCTGGCTTCATGCCTGTACAGAGTTGTCTGTAGTGACGTGACAGTAGTTGTTGTGTGTGTGTTTCCATAATGTGGGAGGACTTGCTCCCTAATGTACTCTTCAATGAAACTCAACGATCTACGAGTTCAAAAAGATATAAAATGTTTAAGTTAGTTCACTGTAGCAGCTGTAAGCCAGATAAGAAAATACTCAGACTTGCATGAAACTTTTTGCAACTACTTTCACTTGGAAAATATCAGACGGGTGTGAATTTGTGATTGCATGAACAAAACTGCTAAACTAGCCTGAATTTAGACAGGTCTTATGTAATCACCCTCTCAAGTATCTAGTACATAAAAGGATTTTCTCTTGTAGCAGGAAATGAATGTAATGAACTGGGAGTATAAGAGAAATACTTTCCTTATGTATATACATGTAGTGGAGGCCTTCGTTATACTAATGGAGCAATATATTCTAGGTTGTCAAGGGACAGAGTCAGTTCATTGTGATTATGACTAACGAACTGTTAAGTTTAATTTAAAGCTGTAATTGTATATTTAATATTTTGCATAGTATGAGCTCCACGCACCAATTGTACCCTTGTACATTTATTGTGGTTGAGAAATACATTGCAGGCCTGGACCTACCCGTGCAAAATACATGTATGTTGCATTATCTGTCATGGACTTGAAGAAGTATCAGGAATTATTATATTTGGTAATATAAAATATAATTTGAAGCATACCTGCCTGAAGCTGTGAAATCACAGTAAACAACTGGAGAATTAAAAACAAAAAAAATTGAGTGTTATTCATTATAAAGCTGCTATTGAACATGAACTAATTTTGTGATGTCCTCATGTTCTTTTTTTTTAGTTTTGAAATTTCTGCAGGATTCACCAATGTATGAAGCTGAACAAACTGTGCACAAGCCATGGTATACAACATGACTTATTTAAATTGATTGGATGGATGACTCAGTCAGTGAATCCCTAAAAAATATTAAAACAGAAAACAAGAACATGAGGCTGTCACAAAACAATTAGAACCAGCACAACACCTCCTACAGAATCCAAATTACGAATTTAATAGGAATATCATCAAAAATCTCACCCATAGACCCCTTCACAGCTGTGATTGCATGATGGGTAATCAGGACAAGAATTACAGCAGAAAGTCAGGAAAACGGAGGTTTTTTAATGATTTATCCAAAACCGTTCAATTTCAAATTCTAAAACTTGTGGAGAATAAGTGTAAGAACATTTTCTAAGGGGCATGCCGATTACTGGCGTAATTCATCGCAAATTAGAAGAAAACCGACAGAGTTTACAAGTAAATTTGTTGTTTGCGAACGGGTTTGTGAGTGTTTCACCGCTACAATTGTAGAACACAGACTCGATAAATGTTGTAGTAAATGCACTAAAATGTCAATATTAAAACTATTAACAATCAGTTTATTGTTTTCTTATCTGTACTATTATAGCAAGTTAAAACCTTAAAATGAATAACAAATGCAAGAATCTTGTGAAATACATCGGCTTGACTTACTTTAACTCCATTTCGGCAGGAGCGTTACAAGCATTTGTATGGAGTAAGAGCAACACGAGATATATATTCGATCAGTACTTTAATCATTTGCAACCATTTGCGCCATTGGACAGTCTGTGCTTAAAACATATACATATTTTCATTCTTCAAAAAATCTAGAACTTGAAACTGAAAGGTTCGGGAGAAATCATCGAAAAACTTCCTTTTCCTCACTCTTCCCTGAAATTCCTGTCCTGATTACCCATGATGCATTTACAACCGTGAAGGGGTCTAGATATTGGGAATTAGAACTGGATTATAATTATTTGAATCTGTGTTCATTGCTAAATTCCAACTACATGTAATCCTAAACAAACAAGTTCTCGGCAATTATTTTACCAGTAACCTATTCCCAAAGGGGATCACATAAGATACAAGTATACATGTAATCAAACTTCCAAACACAGCAAGACCTGAGGATGATCGTATGATTGAAAACGTTTATCGTCTTTTCATATCACAATTTTTTATCTTAAAGTAAGCATAAAGTTCTCTATCAATTTTACTTGGCATGATGATACACCTTTCATATATTGTTTAC
>JAOBYF010125554.1:8302-19064 GCA_025403605.1 Parazoanthus darwini | reverse complement strand
CGTAAAGCGGGGTTGACAATCTATGAGAGTTTGTCATTCGGGACACAGAAAAGTGTCCGTTGTCCGTATTAACGGGTGTCCGTATTAAGCGGGTTATTTTTTAAAGAAATGTATGAGCTTTTGGTCGGGGAATGCCAAACTGTCCGTAATAACGGGGTGTCCGTATTAACGGGGTGTCCGTAGAGCGGGGTTCCACTGTATATATATATATATATATATATACAATATCACTGAAAAGCTTAGGAAATTATCAGTGATATTGTATTTAGCTCCATTTTCTGTCGAGCACTTTTCAATAACTGAATAGACACTCAATATATATATATATATATATATATATATATTAATCAGTAACCCGAAATAAATCAAAAAAAGTGTATTGTGGAAACGGACAAGCCCATTCCTTCATTGTGCATATTATATATTTATGTAAAGGTTAATAGGATTGCACAAGGTTAAAAGTGATTTAGCTAGTATAATTAAATTCACTAAAATTGTGCTTGTATAAAAATTAATACTTCATTTTCATCCAACAGATTCACTGGAATTCGTGATGACATAGTCTCTGTTTGATGAAGAGTTGTCAGCAATAAACATTTGTGCTTTGCGCTGCGAAATGAGGAATACTGAATAGTTAGTTGGGTCGGTTGGATTGCTTTCTTGCAGATTTGGAGCGCTTGAACAATACAATACTGAACTGAAGAAATACAGTCCGGAGAGCTTTAAAGCCAATCGAGTGTCAATCAGATGTAAACAAGGTCAAGATCCTTCCCTTGCTACTGAGAGAACAACATTAGCGTGGCTTCATTTTCAGGTTTGCAAGACATATGTATGCGTGTTTTTGTACGTTTTGTACAAATGCAATAACTTTGATGAAATGTTCAGATCCAGAACAGATCAGACTTTAATTTGTGAGTTATAATTACTCTGCGATCATAAATCAAATTCTATTGTTTCTTGCGTTGTATGATATATGAATTCCATTCAAAAAGCCAGATGTGACCTTTCGGTTGCCTTCATATGAAAAATATTGCTTGTAAACGATCTTGATTAATTTGAATTTCAAAGTCATGTATTATTACTTCATTTTATCCGTATTCCCAGTAATAAATCATCAATTTCTTTTGTCAATCGTTTAATGAAAGCAGGTGACTGCACTTTTTTTCCGGCATTAAATGAAATTCCTTCTAAATTTTTGAAGCTACCATATATGTATATGCACATTTCCCATTCTAGCGCCTAAACACAAAATTATCATGGCTTTAATTTTTTTACGTTCATAGTTATAAAACTTAAAATGAAGACTGATTTACGTAAAAACATGTGTTGGACTATGTTATTACTGACATTCTATTATAATTTCATCTTCTCCTAATTTGGTTAGTGTTTAGTTATAATAAATATGTGGCAACTTTAACAAATTAAAGCACATGACAGCTTCGCAATTGAATTAAGTATATTATCATGTGCTTTAGTTTGTCGAGGAACTTCAACTATCATAATCACACTAGTATCGGTACTATCGCAAGATCGCAGAAATCATACAAATGTTTTATCTGCGTTACTATATAAGTGTAATTTGTTCAATTGTTTTTATCATTTTAAGTATTTTGAGAATTTGAAAAGGAAAGGAACTTTCATAGTCATCAAGGGGAGATCTCTCTGAGTGGGTTAGGCTAGTATCATGCATGTAAAATACAGACACATGCATGCACACTATAATTGAAATGTTTCTTTTAATCTTAAATTTAATTTGCCATGCGTGCAGAGGCATAAATCCTCGTGTGTTTTGCTGCATAAAAAGACGTTATTAATTTAGACTATATATGTATTAATTTGGAGCCTTAGGGACTTTAAAGAAGCAACAAAATGGAGTATGAGGCTCTTTAAGATTACTTTCTTTTCTTTTTTTAATAGCTGTCGGAGACGACACTGGCTGACGTCTCAAAGAGTGGCAACAGAAGCAAAACGAAATTGACAAGAAGTTCATTTAAGTGCACAGCAACCAACAACCTAAGTCAAACGTAAGGGTGGCACCAGGGAAAGGAAGAGAACAGATGCCACTTCGGATCCAGTTGAACACAATGAAGAACTTAGCCAAATTGCGGCAACTCTTTAAATTGAATTCCATTCAAAGGTACATGTATGTAAAACCTATTGTTAATATACATATTTCGGTTAATGTTTGTTTTGAGATATGGTTTAGCCTTTAATTAGGGAGAAGCAGTTAAAGCAAATATTGTTTATAATTTATTTGCTGAACTTATGTATATCTTCATTTCTTAAATTGTTGATTTCAGGTTGTTACGGAGTGGGCAGAGATTGCTCGGATCATGCGAGATAAGGTTTCGACCCTTATGAGGAGCACCTTATTGATCTCTTTGATGTCAAGGTAATTATTAACAAAATAGAGCAGGAGACAAAAGGAGAAAACTCTGTTAGGGCGACGTAACCCTGAAGTCTTGCTTTTTGCCACAGAACGCGACTCATTTTTGATTGACTGATCAATTGTGCCCTAGAGAATGGGAAATAAATTCCCAAAACAAAAGTATTCTGTAATAACATGTATGACGTTGCAAGTGTTACGAACCATCCGATGTTTAAGTAGGGAAAAGTAGCATATGCTCCACAGCACTCAAGAAATGCTGATGATTGCATCATTAGAATTTACCATTCTTGCTCCTGGGAACACAGTAAGGAAAAGGTTTTGAAGTCATTCAAGGAAAATGACAAAGTCAGGATCGTCCTTACATCATTAACTCTGAGCGTGAGCGTGGGCGTGAGTATTCCCGATGCCAAGTACATTATTAACTATGGACCAGCACGAGATATACTTGACCAACATCAAGAAATTGGACGTGCCGGAAGGGATGGTTTGTTGAGCCACTCTGTTATTCTGTATCATGGCCACAAGTTTAGCCAGTGTGAACAGAGCATAAAAGATTTTGTTAAATCTGATGGTTGTTTTAGAGTGGCTGCATACAATACTCTAGGTCCAAACATTGAACCTGGACAGATCTTGCACAACTGTTGCAGTTTTTGTTCTAAGAAATGTGTCTGTGATGGGTTGCCCTTTGAAGCTGAACTAAAACGAAGCGACTCAGAACTAGTTTCAACATCGGACCTCACACTTCCATTAACTGAAGAGGAACGTAAGTTACTACAAGAGGCTCTTGAAGACCGATGTGAAACACTGACAAATACCAAGGATGTTTTGTTGGACAAGGTGGCAACTCGTGGGTTTTGTAAACAACTAATTGACGATATTGTGAGGAACTGTTGCAGAATTTTCACTGTGGCAGATATGTATAGCAGTCCAGTATTTTCCTTGCAGCATGCAATGCTGATTCTAGAGGTTGTCCAGGAAGTGTTTTTAGATATTCCGAACGAGACGAAACATTGGATTTGCTTAGCCAATCAAATGTTTTAACGAATGTTACCAGCAGTTTTTGTTTGAAAAAAACTTGACCAGTGGAGAATAACTTGGACTTGGTGAAATGGACAATGACTTCTGATTCCGAGCTAGATGATCCCGACTATCTATGCTGAAAAGGTGACCCTTCTCAATTACCAGCAAACTATTTAGTGCTGATTTTGGCAATCCCAGTGTTGATCATGCACATGTCATGTGGCAACGTAATTGATTTGTTGAGATTGACTGGCAACCAAAAAAGTGTTGTCAAATTAGTTATCTTTGCTTTACTAAGTTGAATTTGTTAATGCAATTAACCTTGTGTGTTGTTATGGAAATTGGTGCTTGTCATTTTATCTTGACATTTGAAGTGATTTTTCAGAGCCAATGGAACAGCTTCTGATGTGGACTGACAAAGGGAATACACTTCTAACATTGTCTCCAAGTTTTTTTTCTTGTTTATCATATCTCGCAAGCGTGCGATAATATTGTTAAAGACTACAGTGGAAACCTGATACAACATTTTGGTGCAAAGGGTCTGTGCAAATTAGTTTGTTATATATGATTACTGGGGATTTGATATGTAGGGGTTTATTCTTGCACAATTTTTTCTTGCAGGGTCCCCAAATGAGGTTTCTCCCTAGGAGGCTCACGCCATAGACGGTAGACGGAGGGTATGGGTACTAGAGATCTATTTTTAGGCTAAATATCATCCAGAACGAGGCTGTTAGTCGCACAAAGCTAAGTGACACAAAGCTCAACCCCATTTGATACGATGGAAAGACGGCGAGAAAACGAAAAGAGGAAGCAGTTCAGAAAAGCAGTTATGCTGATCCGAGAAAGGAGGGAACGGGACGACTCAATAAGGATGTAAGTGAAGTGGTGATTTCAATTTTCTGTTGAGGAAACTAATCGTTCATGCTATCTGTTACTCTAAGATGAACTTATGTGTTATTTCAGATTGGCGTGAAAACTGGGCCTTGAGGAGGCTAACCCCTACATGAGATTCCTTTATTTACGAATACAGGGTTTTAATAACCCCGCTAAACTGTTTAGGCTACTCCCGCGAGTGGCGATGATGTAAGTTTCCTTTCATTTATTTTCTTTAACTAGTGAGCAAAATCCGTATTGTGTAACACAGTTACTTGTGATGAGATGACTCGTTTTCTAAATAACATTCTCTCTAAAATATCTCCCCAGGCTGACAAACCATAATGAATAAAAAGGGAAAAAAAAATCAAATGGATTTTTCGGAAGTAAGTACCAATAAAACTGTAAGTGAACATGTTCTGTTCGACCACACTGCTGCATGAAATTTCGATGAATACTGTAGTTAGGAAATTAGCTGATTGTAAAGTTTGTTGTGTAAAACTTAATTATAACTCTGTTTACTGAACGTTAAATATTACAATCCTTGTGATCGGGCTAATCAACTAAGACGAAGTCTCTGTTTACCATCGATCACACTGCTAAATGAGATTTCGATGACTACTGTAGTTAGCAAATTAGCTGATTGTAAAGTTTGTTTAAAACTTAATTATAACTCTATTACTGAATGTGACATATTACAATTCTTATGACCGAATTTAATCAACAATGACCGTGACATGTCACAGGTCGGTTGGTTAAACGTGACATATTACAATCGTAGACGCTTTTGTAATTAATTATTAACCTAGGAGTGTACAAACTTTACTTTGTACTTAACCTGACTAAAGTAGATAAGAACAGGAAAATGTTTTACAAGTTTTTATTGCTACTAAATTTCTAACAAGTTTCTCTCTCTCTCTTTTTTTAATTTCAGGTTTAGGAGAACACGATGAATAAAAACTAACGCAAGAAGGAAATCAATGTTTGTCTGGTGTGATTATGACACACACCCTCTTTCCAGTCAATTATATGATCAGGAGCTAATAATTATGCTGCCAATGAGAAGGCGCTTTATTCACCATCCATTGACAAAAAAAACCCTGAATCTCTGCCTTAGTTATCCGTGCCTGCAATCTCGAGCAGTGCTTGATAAAGTTCAAGTCCTTCTTCACAGTTGCTTGGCAACTTCAATCCCGTGGTATCCACGACATATTCAAAGTACTCGAGGATTAAACTTTCTTCCTCTTCATATTTTAAGTCCTCTCTAAGATATTCTATTTCCTCATCATTTACTGGTAAGAGAAAATCTTCGACGCCACCATGAAGATGTGGAAGAAAGAAAAGCTCATTTGGCCTTCCACTTACAGTGTCATGCCTAGAGCGCCTTATAACGTGGGTATTCCAGTGGTCTTTAACCTTGTTCAAATCGTCTTGCAGCAGCTTAGCGAAGCAAAACCACAGACACTCCGTCTGCAACCCATTGCCTGGGTTAAAAATGTCCTGTTCAATGAGATTCTTAAAAAAATCCATCCACCAACTAGATCTGTTTCTTCTGTAAAACGCCCACCAGCCTTCTATTCGTTGATTTGCTGGTGATGTTCCATATTTATGGGCATCTATGTCATCTTTCAAGAAGCACTGCATTGCCGCCATGACCCCATTTTCTGTCCCACAGTCCGTTCTTAGTTTCGTTGGGCATCCACTCAAGTCCATGACGCAGTCCAAGTAAAAGTGCGCAATTATATCTGGGTTGTTATTCGATTTAGTAACATTTAGCCACAAGATCCGTCTACTCCAGCCATCGATGCAACCATGGATGGGAAACCCGTAAGGCTTCAATTTATCGTAACCATCCACATGCCATGTTTGGTTCGGCCCAGAAGACTGATATCTCCGTCTCTGTAGCCGGCGTGCTCTTCTGTTCTCACAACCCTCAGGATCGAGTTCCCTCATCATGTTTTCAACAATCTTTCTCGGTACTTGAATTCCCTGTAAACGTAATGTATGCCACATGCTTCTATATCCACCACAGCTCCCTGGACCGCTTAACTCATTTATTATCCGATCACGGACAACGTTCTCATCGTATGAAGGCATTGTTCGCCCTAAGATTATATTGTCGTAGTCGGTTCTTTAAGGTCCCGATACTCATTCTTATACCGTGGAACTTATTTAAAAATTCCAAAAAAACCTTAGACTCGTATCCTTCCCTGAAATAATGCGATATAATGGCTTGCTCGTCGCCATTTGGAATAGCTTCCATCTTTGCGCCGGGATACTACCATGAAGAACAGGGTTGCATTTCTCAAAAGTGAGCCGAGTTCCTTCCCAGCTCGTCTTTTATACGGTAGCAAACATTGGCTTTTGGTTGTGTATTACGAGTGCTTGTGTTCAACGAAACTTTGTTTTGTTCTACGATACTGTGTTGCGTTTCATAAAATATTGTTGTGTTCAGTGAAAGTTTGTTGTGTTTAGTGAAAGTTTGTTGTGTTCAACGAAACGTTGTGTTCAATGAAAGTTGGTTGTGCTTTAAGACATGAACAAAGGGAAAACTACATTCTGGAAAAGTTTAAAAACCGTTAAAACTTCAAACTTCACCTGAATGAATGAATCTACATAGCAACATGAATTTGAGTCGTGTTTTGCCCCTGTGGGCCATATTTTTTTAAATGAATTATATAAATCAAACTACAGTATACCGGTATATGTGGCATATTCAAGCTTTGGTGGTATGTGCAGCTGAGTGGCCGTGGGTAGCATGCATTTTGACTCATACCCTGACAACTGAAGGTTGTGAGTTTGAACCCTGGCAATGTCTTTGAGCAATAAACCTGACTTTTGTTAAAATGGACAAAGACTGACATGGGCTGACATAGCTACTTAGATCCATTGCATTGTGTACAGTGTTTTCCCCGTTCTACAGGTGAATTGCTAACCATTTCTTTTTTTATAGAAAGATTTCCGAGATATGTATAATGCTTTAAAAAAGGGGGAAGATTTTGATAGATTTGATTTAAATACCGGGTAAGAATACCTCCTTGTTTCCAAAATATATTTATCCTGAAGCCCTGGAACAATGTGGAGGTCAGTACATAAACAGCCAAAATGACCATTTGGGACCCCTGTTCAAAATACCTTAAAATTCTCCATTTGAGACGAAGCAGCTTGTACAAATTGACTGTTGTGTAAAAAATTGTTTCTCAACTTAAAGTATTTTGTTTAGACTGAAAAGCAAAATTGTGGCAAGAATGGATTTCTGAATTCAATGTCTTGTTACTGTAACCCCCAACAAAAATCACTTTAAACCACTATAACTCTGTTGCAGTTATTCCAATTAATATTTTGCTTTACATCTTCACAGGGGGATCTCAGTGCAACCTAAAATCGAAAGTCATTTACAGTTTTTTATTTGCAGCTATACTCTTGTAAGATACAGTTTTTGGGTGTTTGTGCCCCCTCATCACTTTGTCCGTTTGGATTCCCCTCCCACATAGTATCTCGGTTCCAAATTTAGATGAAAACACTTAAATTCTTTGGTTTCTGGAGCAAAATACTGAATTGGTGGTCAAACCTGCTAATGTCAGAATATGTGTTTGTTGGTGGAAAGAGAGATTTTCAACTTTGGCTGGATTTGCATACAGAGCACTTTTGATTTTGAACTGCCATAATGCAGGTGCATTTAGTATGATTTGCTACCGAATGAAGTCATCATCTGCATGATTGTTTGTGATTGTGGCAGCTAATCCATTAATCTGACTCACTATTCTGTATTATTAAAGCGATGACAGCCGAGTAAACAAGCTGGCGTTCACAAGGGTTGTTGATGCCCTCTATCATGACCATGGGGGACAAGACAAATGCCCATGGAGCAAGGAACAGTTACGAGGTATATCGATTGAATATGTTTGAAAACAATTTACTGAGTATATCAAATCCTGTGCATGTCATGTATATGGGTGTAAACTTCTAAGAACGTGTAGTACTGGTAGGTTGAAGGGTTCCTCAGAAATTTATACAGTTCAATCTATATTGTTTACTTTAAACAACAAGATATTTTTTTATCAAATGTTTCAAAGAGGGGAATTTATGGTTAAATTTGGTTTTTGCGCCACCAAAAGATAAGAAATTTCTGAATTTCTCAAGGTCATGTCACACCTCAACCAATCAGGTTTTCCAAAAGGCCAAAAAACCTGCAACTTCAAAAGTATCAGAACATGTCTAGCTGAAAATTTGAATTCGAGTATTCCATAGGTTACTGAACTCACTGGACCTTTTTATTACAAGTTGAGTACAAAGACCAAATGCAGATATATATACTCTCAGAAATGTTTGTAACAAAGGGATCTTGGAAGAAAGAAAAGAGATTGCCTTCAAGAACACATAAAATACACTTGGACATTAAGAACCGAAATATTAACACTGGACCCACTCTAACATTTTTTAAAGGTGCAAGCTTTACCTACCGCAAAACCTTGGCCGACACAAAAAAGCGTTTCCTGCAAAAAGGCTTAAAGAATCACAAGCAAACTTGTCCAAGACAAGGAAGACTGCGCGACGTATGTATACATTTACTAAAGTTATAATAACCATATAACACTTGCGTAAAAACCTAGAGTCCTTTAAGAATACCTTGAACCATTAAATCACCTTAAACCCTAGGATCACCTGGAACCTTAGATCTCTGTTCACCCCTGAGATAACCTGCAACCTTAAATCACCATTAACCCTTAGCTCACCTTGAACCTTTTCATCACATGGAACCCTTGGATCACCTTGAACCTTTTCATCACATGGAACCCTTAGATCAGCTTGAACCTTCTGATCACCAGGAACCTTTTGATGACCTGGAACCCTTAGATCACCTTGAACCTTTTCATCACATGGAACCCTTGGATCACCTTGAACCTTCTGATCACCTGAAACATCTAACACTATTTGAGTTTTTCCTCTCTGCCGTACAACAGTAATAACAGTAATAATAATAATAGTAATAATAATAATAACTGAGTTAATAAAAAAGATACGGATTAAGGGTAATGATTACGATTACATCAGTACAGTGGTAGTAAGAATAATGAAAATACCAAGAAAATATATCTGTAGCAACATATATATTTTGTTGAAGTACTCTACCACAGTGATTTTTACTGGGGCCCTATTAAGGCCTAACCAAACATTTTCTCATGAGCACCCGCATTAATCTTTGAATGAAGGAAACAAAAATCACACAGGTCAGTTTTTACTGAGTGAAACATTTGAGAAAATTATAAAAGGAGGAAAGGATCAGAAAGAGAACTAATAAAATACCTGAATTTTTGTCCATTTTAATGTTCTTCCCTTGGCCAATACTGTTGGCTCGCCAGGCTCGGACGCCACCACTGGTGAACTCGAAGTTGTTTAGCTTGGTAATACCTGGAATTTTCTGTTGGTCTTGCGACTGGTTTTCGTTCACAGATTCTAGCACAGCCACCCTTATGCCTTGTACTCCTCCGTGGGACAATAGGGCTTGCCTCATACTGTCAGCAGTCGTAACGTCGTGCCCCTCGTTAATGTAGATTCTAACGTGACACTTGCATGTTGCGGCAGAGTCTGCCTGCCGGCCCCTTTCCACCTTGAGGAACGCTGAATTCCAAGCGAGCAATCTTAACACCAGTTGATTTCTCGACCGCCGGGCAAGCAAGAATAGTGTTAGCGCAATGATAACAACCTGCGTTGTCTTGTCGGAAGAATGCTTTCGGGATTTCAGGGTGCTCGGCCTTGAGTGTTTTCAGCATATGCTATAAAATCTAGACCAACCAGATGCGAGGTAGTATTTTCTCTACCGCGAAAAATTTAAGATATGGAAATCGTCGGTTTTCTGCCTTTCAGAACGTGTCAGCGCCATGTCTTTCAAAAGCGATCAATTTTCAACTGCTGTTACCTCTGTTTTGCCGATGTTCGGTTTTAACTTTTTAAGAATTGAGCAGGAGACGGCGCTCCATGTTTTTTTGTCCGGTAAGGACGTGTTTGTAAACCTTCCCACTGGCTTTGACAAATCGTTGGAAAGTCGAACGCAGTTAAGTTTGTTGTTTCGCCATTGATCTCGCTGATGAAGGAACAGGTGTTGAATCTTCGAGGGAAAAAGTGAAAACAACCAACATAAGCGAAGATCTCGACAAGAAAGTACATGAAAGTATTTTAAATGGCGAGTACTCATTGTTCACACGTCGCCGGAGAGCATACTTTCCAACCAGCGTTGGCGAAAAATGCTGCTGTCCGACGTGTACAAAAACAGAATGCTTGGTGTAGCCGTGGATCAAGCACACGGCATAAGTCAAGGGTAAGTAAAAAAGTCTTGGATTTGGGTTTTTGATATCGTACTGAAATTTTGATGCATTTTTTCAAGCGCTATCTTCGCGACTTGCATCTAAAGAATGACTCTACTTTGTTCTAGGGGCTCAACCAACAGTCAAAGAGATGTTGCCTTTCGAAAGTGGTTCG
>JAOBYF010125443.1:0-11271 GCA_025403605.1 Parazoanthus darwini | reverse complement strand
TTAGTTTCTTTTTAGATGCGAAGACTAGGAATTTAGTTTTCTCTAAATTAACACTTAAGCGGTTTGCAAGAAGCCAACAATTGATTGGAACAATTGAACAAACAGCTGTGAATGAAAATTCAGTTAAGGAAATTTTATATGTCGTGAAAGGCCTAAAAGAGATGCGATGCTATTAAAGTATTTAGCGGGCAAAAAAGAAACAAAAATTGAAAGGCTAGAAAACGAATTGAAAGAGCATGCTCATTCAACTACAAAAGAATCTTAACCAACTTGTAAACCTTATTCTTTCACCTGTGGCACAGATCACTTCAGCAGATACCAAAGCTGTTTTAGATCCACGGCATCTAAGCAATCCTAGGTAAATCACAATGAGAACATCTGAAGCACCGTCAATGAATATACTTTCGAACTAGACAAGTCAAGTAACAACATCAAGAATGTTGGAGTATTGACTGGCACCCTGGGTACGTTCAACTCTTGTTCCCTTGGGTCAAGAATGGGTTGTGAAGCTTCTAAAGTGAAGTGGAAAATGCAAGCAGAGATCAAGTGGCTTGATAAAAAAGGAGTCAACTGCCATCTGAAGAGTATATTTAAGAATGTATCTCATTTACAAGCCAAATGAGAAGTTGATTCAGAAAAAGGCCAGGTTTTCATGGATGTGCAAGACTTGTCAATACCGATCGGGAATGCAACGTCGATTGTTAAAGTAGCGTTACTTTCCAACATTTATTTAGACATGGGCTACGACTGGAAATTTACAATTCTTTAATATCAAAATAAAGCCTTTTCTTCAAAACAGCTGAGAACCAACACAAACTGGGTGTTCACTCAACTACATATCAGTGGCAACCGCTGGGGTTAGCTTTGCTTTAATACACAAACAAAGCAAGTATATTATGACGATGCTCAGAAAATAGCTCCCTCAGATGAGATAACATTACCTTCTCTTCTTTCCCAGTTGGAAATGGAGTACTGTTCATGTTGGATTTTGCTCCTACAAGCAATGAAAGTAAGCTTGTTCAGCTACAACTGCATAATCCAGTGCGGACGGAAGTTGTAAAGGGAAAGCTTTCAGGTGCTCGGTCTCTTTGTGCTTCCAACGGCTTTGTATTTGTATGTACTGCAGACGGTATTATTGTTATTGAGCATACAAACAAAAGGGCAATCAATGTCAAGCCACTGAAGAAACCAGAAGTTATTGATGAGCTAACAAAGAAGGGAATAGACGCCACTGGTAATGTGAAAGAACTGAAAGAACGTTTGACTACACACTTTCTACAGCTGAAAACGAGATATGCTTCAGAGTGGAAACGCGAGGACGTTCTTCACTTGAATAAAGAAATCCCTGTTTTGAATGCAATATGTTCTGCCTCAGATGACATCTTGTTGGTGAGCTGCAATGCACAGCAACGGATTTACCAAATTTCAGTCGAGAAGGATGGCCTTGGACTAACTGGCAGTGTAACAGAGCTAGTGGAGTACCCAGAACACACTTACAAAGTCATCAGCATGACTCTTAGCAATGACCACCTGTATTTTTCCTCAGAAGGGCCGAGAGGGGGGCTTTTCCAGGTCAACCTTGGTTCAAGTGCTATATCCTGCCTCGTAACAGCTTCAGAAGAATGTCAAGTACATGGCGTCGCTGCATTTAAAGAGGGGATAGCATTCTCAGACCCAAAAGCACACCAAGTTAAGCTCTTCAGCTCTTCCACTGGCATTTCTGTTGTGGCGGGAGATGGTAAAGAAGGAAGAGGCACGGGGCGTGCCGAATTTGCCAACTTCCTGCAACAGTTTGACTGCAACTTGTTCGTCTGCGACTCGCAACTCGGTGAGATTTCTTTAGTTACTGGAGTGCAGGGCACATGTGATTTTCTTTCTGCTATTAGAAAATTGTACCAATGTTTCGGTGTCCACAAGAAACATCAAGTGGTTTCACCTTTAGAAGCTTTCAAGTATGAAGAAACCTTGACGTCCATTGCAAGTTACATAAAGCGCTCAGTTGATGAAGTCAGGGAGGCGACAGGAAACCAAAAGAAAAGTTTGAATGGGCCAGACGGAACAGTGGCATCAAAGACAACCGAATCTGTCCAAATGATTGCTGATGGCGTCCTACAGCTGGACGAAAATATTAAAGGAATAAAGGGGAATTACAATGTAAACCTTGAAAGCTGCATGACTGCCCAGGTGGAATCCCTTCATGCAACTCACCATCTCAAACATGATGCTGGAGCTCATGTTCTTGACTATGCGCGGTCGTTTGGAAATACCGTCAGAGAAGGGCTGAAGAGAACAACGATATGGGGTGCTCATTATTTTACCAACAAAAAGTCCTACTATCCCATACCGTCAAACTCTTTGAGATTCTGGGACATTCCACTACTGAGATCATTGCCAGCCCAAACAATGAGCGATGTTGATCAGGAATTTATGAGAGAATGGGCCCGAGAAAATGGCAAAAGTGTACGTCAAAGAACAGTAAGACAGGAGACAACAAAATACAAGTCAGGTACTCTTCCACTGAATATGTACCAAAGGGAAGATGAAATTGGAGAGAAGGTACAGTTTGATGGTACGAGTAATGACAAGGATGATCAAGTTGATGAATATAGCAATGAAAGTGATCTTAGCGACTCTGATGCAGATATTGATGGACCTGATGATGAGCTGCGAAACCAATGCTGGACTTTTTTGCGAACCACTCGTTCAGGAAGAACAATCTCTGTAAATACGAAGTACAGTGGAATCCCAGTTTAGCGACCTCCGGCACGATAGTCTGGTGCTCTACCAACTGAGCTAGCCGGCCGGCATTTTTCCGAACTGAGGAGAATATGGCATGCTCGAGTAAAGACATTTGGTATTTGCCAAGAAAGACATGCTCTGTAGCTACGAACAAATAAAATGATCATTCAATCCCAGGAGGCTTCCCATTGCGAACACGGGTGATAGATCTAAGACCAGAGATAATGACATCTGCAGCTACTGCTTCTTTCATATCGTGCCGTAAAGAATGGATGAACTGGTGAGCAGCAGGTATGTTTAAAGATCTTTAAATGAGTTTCGTAATTTTCCTTTTTGAGATACATCAATAGCAACTGATTTTATTTATTTGTGAAACGTGATATATCTTTTGCATTTTTACGTGAAACGTGTCTGCCTGCTTTTTCCGTGAATGTGAAACCATTTTTCGACTTTCTCGTGATGCGCGAAAAGGCCAAAAACTTTTACGTGAATCTGTTTTCACAAGGGGTATAGGGGACCCTCTGTCATTTCAATGTCGATAAAAAAAAGTGGAAGAAAAAGTACGAGGGTAGAAACTCGTATTTACAAAAACATTAATTGAATTGACTGTACAACAATTTTTGGCTTTATCCTATCAGTAATTTTCTTATCCTGGGGCCAAACTAATTCTTTTTCCGGTTTCCTCGAAAACTTTCTTGAAAATGCCGGCTTTTCACTAATGTCCGAGGCAGCGGCTTGGAACCGCTTTGAACCAGAAGAAAAATTCTAGCGCATGCGCAGACGTTTTGCCGCTGTATCGCGAAACGTCGTTTCCAGGCCACTCTCGGATACGGCCCAAGGGAGAAAACGCGCGCTCTCACTACCAGCAAATCAGAGTTTTCGTTAGATCGAAGCATTTCAGCGCGCGAAAATTCTACCAATAAGAAAGCCTGTTATAACTTCTGTGTGATGTCACAATGGAGAGCTGAAGTGATCTCACTCGCAGGTTGCCGGCTTTTCAGTCACTTTGCAAAAAGTTTTCAAACTGCAGTCGATCATCGTTGAAACTAAAAACCAATCTTAATACTTTGAGAGTACAAACTATTTCCATTTACAAGTAAGTGACACTTCAGTTATAATTTTACGATAAACTGCAACTCTGGCGAGTTTCGTGTGACAAACGACTTGCACAATCGACTAAATTTACCAAGTCAATGCTTCTTTGTCATGTTATTCTGCAACTTCATCAGTTTTTAACAGATTTGGTCTCTTCCAGGTACGGAAAAGAATGGCTCGCTGGTTTTTCATAACCAATTCAGAATTCAGTGTACAGATGTCTCAGGTAAGAAGTACAACAGATCCACAGTAAACCATGCATGCGAGTTAAATTACTTTGCACAACTTTCGCTTTCTTTATATTTCAGTAAAACAACAGTAGCTTATGAAAACACTAACTAGATTAGTTTTACTACTTCAAAAAAGGGTTTACAATGTTTCATTTGGTCGACGAAAGAATATTATTTGAAGTTTTGAGCTAACTTGGGAGACCCGGAATTTTGGTTGTCATGTTGGTTGTTTATCGCTGCGTCAATAGACTAGAAGAAGTAGTTCAGTTGATCTTAAAGCAAATCGATCAACAACAGAACTTTAGTAAAATCAGCTTATCTCTTCAGTACAATCGACTATTGTTTAACTGTGTCCTAAACCTTTTCAGCTTCATTTCAACCCTGTATCCCCATGTAGTGTGCATATGTTCAGAAAACGAAAATAAGATATGGTAAGAAAACGTATAAAGAATTAAGAAAACTGTACGAGTCGCTTCCTTCGCGTAAATATCCTGCTGTCACTTCCAAATCAATTACAGTAACTACTTTTTTACTTTCCTTCTTTCCGGAACTATCAGTTTAAGGAAATCCGTATACAGTATATGTGTTTTTACACCTAACGTTTTTTTTTATTTTCTTGTGTATGCCATAATAGCTTTTTATTGTTGATAGTACAGTACTGTGTCCAAATCTAATAGAGCATACTATGTACATGATGTTTAGTTTTACTGAGTCTCGCGGGTTTTAACTCTCGGTTTTAATGTGAATTCATCAGTTCGTGTTCAAAATAAACGTGAAATGTTTCCTATCGAGTTGATGAAAATGGTTTTTGCCATGGTATCTACCAATGGATATTGCTGGCTTGAAATTTGCTGTGACTTGTTAGTCGAATCGCTGCAGGAGTGTTAACAACTTGGAAAAAACATGATTTCAAAGAGTCAACGAAATGGTTTGATTCTTGATTGTTTCTGCGATTTATGAATTTAGTTTTTTCAGGTACATCGTTTCAGTTTAAAACAAAACCCCCAAAACATTTTGCTGTATTCAATTGGTTTTGATCAAACTAGAATTCCGCCGAACTTCAACAATACAATGTCGTAATTTGGTTCAATATAGATGTGATTGCTGCCTACATTTTCATTAACTAAACATAAGGAAATGGGCACTGAATTCAACATGATTGTTAAAGAAACCACTTTATTAAAACTAAAGTCCTTACCCCCAAAGCGGAGACTCCAGGGAGTCAAATTATTCACATAATTTTAAGCAAAACATATACGAAAAAAGCGCAGTGTTTAATGTTAGAACCTCAAAAGTCAGACACGCTAACCACTCGACCACAGCGCCGCCAAGTATAACTCTATCTCCCATGCACAATTCTAACTTTTGTGACCAACTGGCACAACCCACAAAGTGACCATTCATTTTGTTTGTCTTCTAAAGTAGAACTGTTCGACACCAATTAGGTCTAAAAATAGTTTGTTGTTTTAAAGCAGTACATAAAAGCTCCACATTGTGACGTCACTCAACAACGACTTCTGTTGTCTCCTTGGAAAAAGGAAATAAAATGTTTAGCTTTTTAACACCGGGTTTTTGTGGGTGCGTGGGCCGGGGGAATTTTAAGTAGTTCAACTGACATATAACGTCATCACTTTGTCATAGCAACGTCATAACTTAATGTTGTTGTATGTTCCGAGTTTTTACGTAATCTTGCTGATCAAAAACGGAAACGTTTATAAATGACTTTTGGGTTTTTTTTTGAAGCCAAAAGGACTTTAGATAGTAAGAATATTGAAATTTAGTTTGAATGTTATTATTTCTATTAGGAATGTGAATAGTAGCTCTTCGAATGATGAATGTTTTATTTTGGGAACAAAATGTTTTCTCATTCACTCTTAATGCGTGCTTTATTTATAACTTGTACGCTATTGCAATGGTCACGGGTCACGGCCTTGCGTCTGAAATGGTGACGTCACTAGTCACGTGACTTTGCCAAACTCTGGTAAAAGCAGTAGAGATTTGGCAATTGGGAGTTATGTTTTAAACATTAAGAAAGTTCCCGTTGGTTAAAATTAGCCGCGGGCACCTTTCGCCTTTTTGGCGTTATTTTTGCTTAAGGTATGAAAAAGCTGCAAGAATTTTGCTGCATTCGATAGGTTTTGATTAGACTAAATTTTACTAAACTCGAAAAGTCCAAACGCCTGAAAGTCGAAATTTGTTTCAATGTAAACATTATTGCTGCCTGCATTCACACTTTCACTAAAACTATAGCAACTGTATTTTACATGAAAGAACTAAGAGCTTATTACATTTGGTTACTACATTATCTCACTGAATGCGTTGTTCATTCCCCTGTAGAAGATCACTGAATCGGCACCACGTTTTTCGTCAGCCGCCTCTCACTACGATGTCCCTGCTCCTCTCCACTATGTCACTGAGTCGTTATTAACGAATGCGCAACATCTGAACATCTTACAAAAGAAACTCCAGCAACTTGAAGATCGCAACAACAAATTGGTTGCTAAACTGCAGGGAGAGGAAAGAGCTACGAGCAGGCAATCTCCCTCGTTTGCAATGAATACGAAAAGGCAAACGTACTTGCTTCGCAGGCTCAATGGCCAAGAAATGGTCTGTACACCAGAAGCTACTAAATCCCTGGAGGACAAGAGAGTCCATCAGCTTGTAGCGCTAACAAAGGCAAAAGAGGCTCTTGAAGAAAACCTGGCACAGCATCAAAAGCTGTTGCACCAAACGCGTAAGGAACGGGCACACGTGCAATCCCTCATCAGGTTTAAAGAGGGTATCAACATGGCACTCGTTGAGGAGGAGCGAAAAGCCATCCTCCTTGCAAAACAGTGTGAGCAAGAGCTCCCGTCACTTCAGAAGGAATTAAAAAAGTTACAAGGGGTAAATAAGTTCCTCAGACAAGAAGTGATGGCATATGAGGTAAGCACAACGTTTCAAAACTAATTGTTTTATTTAACATATACTCAACGTTTTCACAGGTAGAAAGGTTTTACTAAAAACGCGATTAACGGAGTAAATAAGTAACTGCAAAAGTGCATGATAAACTCTCAACTGCACAAGAAGAACCTGACAAATGGGGAGTGACACTAATGTGGCAGTGATGGCTGCAAGAACATTAAACTGATTTATTTACATTTGACACATTGATGTGAGAGGGGTGTACATGTTCATGGTACATCGATAGCAACCGATTTACTGCACATCGCTGTTGTCTGCCATCACTGCAACACTTTTGAGTGCATCATTGTCGCAATAGTTTAATATGTATGTTGTTACTAAGCCAGAATCAGAACTTTCTTAACTGCTCTATGTCGTATATCCACCGCTTAGGATAAAATGCAATGCATACAACACTTCATTTTACCTCCAGTATGGCGCGCAATAACCATCAATATTAACCGTATCCGTTATTAGGCACTAGACGATATAACCTTTTCTCAACGTCGCCGGTTTTATTTTGTAAATGAGAGACATCATGATCTGCGTATCCGCTATCACGAAAGTTTCAAATTTCGAAATGTTAATATACTGAATAGCTGAGACAACTTGTAAGCAATCTCTTTCTTACTTTTTAATAAGTCTGTCTCTCAAAAAAACACAAATTTTACTTGAGCTCATCGACTGAAAATAACTTGTAAACAATACATGATAAGTTACGTCTCTAACCGATTCGTTTCTGTTGCTTTTCAGAGCAAGTTGAGCAGGTTACGTCGCTCCTTGGAGAGAAAATTTACCCGGCGACGGAGACGCTGATGTATAAACAATTAGCGTAGAACATGGCAATTATTACTTTTATCAAACTTATCAATTTATGAACTCAAACGACTGTTTTTAACTATAGTGTTTTGTAGCAGACGTGTATAGCCTAGTATCATTTAACTCAAACTAGAAATTAATACTGATTATACAATTTAGATTAAGAACGTAGAATTTTACCAAAATGATAAATACTTAGTTACAGTTGTGACCGGAAAACAAATTTACGAATTAAAATTGATTGTAGGTTAGAAGGAAGAAGTTAAATGTAGCAATATCAGGAAAATAATAGAACGTTGCCGGACACATCGATCCGAGTTGTTAGATTGAAATTTGTAACTTTTTATCGTGTTTCATGTTGTCAAAGATAATAGATTATCAGTTTGTGTAAATGTGTTGATATCAGAAACATTGTGTATGTAGTAAAATACGAAGCAGAAACACGATTTTGTCCGGCTTGATGTTTTGAGCGATCATAAGCTGCGAGTCACTGCGTCCAACGTGCAAACATAAACCAATTTGCGTTTTGAAAAAAAGAGAAAAAGCAAAAATAAAATGAACTACAGACATTAAGTTTTTTGGAGTTTTTCTCGAGTGTATGACGACTTTATTGTTAACTCCAAGATCTCGCATTCCACTTTAATCTGAAAAAATGTTGTCTTTGCATAGAAAACTAACACGGTTTATAATGTAAGGGAGGTCTTGTTTACACTATTTTAATAGTGTGACCCCCCTTCCATTAAAAACGATACAAAGACGCAAACACCATTTCCAGAACAGAGCCTTTTATAAACATAAACGTTGATTACAGTTCAATATCGCAGAATAAAAGAGAAATTTCTTGCAATGTCATTTCAATACCTTCAGCTTATAAACAAATCAGTGTGATGGATCGCTAAAGCTGCTTATTAAAAGGGTTGCAGATATGAAGGGTGATTAGGGGGAGTGGCCTACAGGGTCCGACCACGCCCCTCCCCTCTTTGATTTCCGATTTTGCAACATTTTTCCCGTATCCTTTTAAGAATCCCACTTTCCAATCCCTTGGATCCACTTCTGGTAGTGGTAATGTAGTTCAAACTTTGATCCAAAATCATCCCAATATTGTTTTTGTTCAGAAAAATGTTGAGGTCTACTGGAGTCCTTCAAACTTTGATCCAAGTTCACCTCAACACTTTTTTTAGAAATGTCGAGTTCTGTTGAGGCCGTTTGATCAGCATAAAGCCCGCTGCAGACCTTCCAACAACGTGCAATTTTCGACTTATACTAAAATCAAAGTTGTAAGAAACAATATAAATTTCATTTTCGTCGCCAAGAGCCGCACATTCATGCGACAACCTGCGATTTCAATCATTCGAGAGTCAAAATGGCAGCTGTAAACTTACTTTGCTGCCATCTTTGAATTCAAACTCGCTGTCACGTGCTTCAAAACTGGTCTCTCATTGGTAGTTTGGATAACTTCGGTCGCATGTTGTCGCGCACTCACCGAACACCTTCGCGAGAACGCGAGAAGAATCAATTACCTTCAACGAAATGCGACTATGTGTAAAAAGTATTAAACATGTTTGATCCATGCAACTGTTGAATATTGCATGCGTTGGAAATTGCGTCGCAGTCCTCCGCACACGGTGCAATCAAAGGTGCGATTTGAAAGTTGCATGCTATCGCAAAGGTCTGGGGCAGCCTTTCAGGCCTAGATACACCCAAACTAATAAAAAAACAAAAAGTATTAATGTATTTAATAATATTTTTATGGGGGGAGAGGGGTATTTAAATGGGCCTATATATATCTCCTTGGAGAAAACTAGGAGGACTGGATATGGTGTGTATATGTAACATGTTATAACAGGTGATCACGCGTCACGGCGCGCCCGCCTTTTCTCGTATTTCTTTTAAAGGGCAACACCACTCGATGAAATGTTTCAGTTTCACGCATAAATTGATCAGTTTTACTCTAAATTTAACCATCTACGGGTGCCTGAGCTCATCGTGAAGGGCTGAGAAGGCTTAATCCTTGCCATTTTCGAAGAACTGTTTATTGGCACTCTGAAAATGACAGACTCAAGCAAAGCCGAACGTTCCAACCTCTGATGATCCAGTTTCCTTTAAACCGATGAAAACTTTCGTTGGCTAGGGGAAGAGGACTTGAGGGATCAAAGGCCATATTTCTTGTTCGTTTCAGCGATAAAGTCATATTTTAGCTAAGGGACCCCCCAAACTAGCGCTTTGCTTATTTTAACCCCTATAAAGAATACGATGAGTCTCCCTAACCTTCAGCCATATCAACAATCAAGTTTTAATTAAGAACTGTTGCTATGGCAGCGGTTGTCAGTTTATAGCATGCCCGCCATCTTGGCTGAAAATTTTAATTTGGAAAAATTGCAGCAAATTTGCTCGAAATTAGTAGAAAACATGTATTTACAGCCTCAAATAGGAAAACAACGAAGAATAAAATGGAAAGGAAGAAATTATAGCAAATTTTGTCATAAAAATCCTGTTTTCTGAATAAATCTTGCATAAATTACAAGTGGACGTCATCTATTAACGTCAAAAGATGTGTTCATAATTGAAGTACAGGTACTGCAAGATTCATTTTGATTGCTTCAAAGCTTTAGATTTTAGGTCAGAAAAGCCTTGGAGGGTCCATCTGACGCCCCCTCCACCCCCCTGGGCGTTCGAGGGTTAATTCAAAGGTGGGAGTCAGAAATCGGGCCCAGTTGTATTCTATAAGGTGGTGTTTACACTTGATACTGGGTTGAATTTTGCTTCGGTACGGTACGACACACACTTTTCATTTCACGTTTACATGGTCGTTCTCATTCTGGAATTAAAGTGCGGTTAAAACATCGGCGGACCGAAAATTTGAGTCAGCTGATCAGCCCAACCAATCCACTTACCTTATTCCGTACCGGAATGAGCTCGTACCAGTTTTACATTGTACTTGTTAAACGTGCGGCAGGATTTCATTCCGGAACAAACATTTCGATTCGATGCGACTACCGTGATAAACTCACTCCAGAATATCTGGAATGAGTCCTACCGGAATAAGATTTTGGAAGGTATCATGAAAAGGTCGTACAGAAATAAAACCCGGTCCAGTATCATGTAAACACCGCCTAAATTAACTAGCTGCGAGTGGAAAGTTAGGATATGATACCAAAACAGTACTGTTCCTTTTTAACGGACTGTGTCGAAAACTCACCGCAAATGCTATGGTTTCAGCAAACTAAATTTTTTTCAACCCGTTCCACAGCTTCAGAGTTCGTTTCGTGTATATAACTGAATCATATGTACTTTTCTGTTCAGTTGAGAAACAAAGATTCACAGGTTTGGTGTAGAGACACTGATTACCAGCTGCAGGTGGCAGGATAACCAACTGCAGTGTGCAGGTTGAGGAGACGACACGCGAATCACAGTGTTCATCCAAAAAATAGCAAATCCCTTATAA
>JAOBYF010125332.1:0-11274 GCA_025403605.1 Parazoanthus darwini | reverse complement strand
CCTGGGTTAACTCTATAGGTTTATTAAGAGTTAACCCAGGATTAGCGCTAATCGGGCTTTGAACAACGGGGCCCTGGCCAGTCTTCCTGCCAGTTGGGGTTTCTTACCCTTATGATTTATTGTGTGTATCATGGCACTGAAAAGCCCCTTAGGGAGAGTTGTCATTAGAAAGCATTTTTTTAAAAAAAAAACAAAGGTGGTTACGTACCTTACGCACTAGGACGCTTTATTTTTAGTGCCTCATTAAGAAAGCCTCGGATACATTTTATTATATAATGCATAAACACAATAGATTTAAGCAGTTACTAAAGTGCCAACCAGTACTAAATTGCAATCCGTTGGTGTGATAATTGCCAAACGTACTTAAAACCTATCTAAGCGTTTGATTGTTTAGTCGTTATTGCTCGGTATTTATAGCTTATCTTTCAGTAACAAGATTTTACTTTTCACCACGGAATAGTAAAACCCGGTACCTCTATACAATGTAGGGAACATTCTTACTGTCGAAATTATCTTAGCAATCGTTCATTCGTGTGGTGCTCTTAACTGAGTAAATTTGAACAAGATATAGATTGCGTGATATAGTCTTTAATCTCTGCTGACTCACAATTCGATGCATTGCATGCCACACTTTATTATCGAAACAGCACTGTGCATTAAACAATTTGATACTTTAAACAATACGCATATCTAATTCAAAGAAGGCTTAGCTTGTTAAGCACAATTTGCAAAACAAAAACAAAAACAAAAAAACACAATCCCAACATACACCATTGATGCACAGCCAAAGTATTTTTAGTGCAAAACATATTATGAATCAAACAAAATGCCAAAGTTGTTATCTAGAGCTCCCTATATCTCGCTGCATTTTGCAAGCTGGGTAAAACCATGCTCGAAAGGAATTAGGGGAATCCTGTATTTAACTCAGTGTGCCATCCACTGACCTGTAAACGAATCATATGGAACAGCAAAGTACAAAACTAACTATATTTCTATAGAATAAGTCAAGACTAGCTCAGCAATTGGAGAAGTTAGAGCTCCCATCTTGCTTTGCGATATGGGTATTGCGTTTTTAACTAGCCAATCTTTTTTGAAATAGCTGTACTTTCTAAAGAAGAAATTTCCCTTCCCCGTTCCCTTACGTTTTAGCAACCCACAATTCATTTCGATCTGCGTACGTTGAAACCATTAAACGTAAGAACAACTGTTTTTGAAATTTAAAAGAACTGAATTTTGCGGAAGGTAATACTTTCGTAGAAACTCTTCCGACTACCATAATTTGTTGTTAACGTGGGTTTACAATAAAATTTAACAGCTTCAGTCAAAGTCGACTTAATTTTATCCGACTTAAGTTCGACCGTCAGAAACAAGCTTAGCGAAAATAAAAATGTACACGTATTTTCCTAGGCTCAGAATTGACAAAATGTAAGAACAAGTTAAAAACAGCCTCAGACTCATACTTTTTTGAGATCCATATACACACAATTCTTCAACTAGAACAGATACTTTATATGTAAAATTTAAGGACAATTTGAAGCCTTATTTTTCCAAGAACTGTGAATATCAATCCTCGACCGAAAACTATCTTGTTGATATTTTTTCAGAAAGCATGCAGTCAAAGAAAAGCTGCATTTTTATCGCATAAAAGCACGCCAAAAATTCCTTATTCTCGGCATCTGAAAATAAAGTTGGAAACCAGTCGTTTAAATAGGAATATGTGTTTATAAGAACCAATACTGAGTAGGAATGTGTATCAACAAGTCTAGCATGCATATGATGGCTTACCTTTTTTCTTTCTCATGACATTGTCATCTCGACACTTCCACGAGTTTTCTTGATAAATAAAAGTTGGTGTCACATACGGACATTTGCAGAAGCACGTTTTCATTAGTGTGAATGAACCATATTCCAAACAAGGATTTCGAGATTGGCTAAAGGATTGCATACAAATCTTCTCGGAGACGTTGAACTTGTCTCTTGCGCTCCAAGGATACTCGTTTGATACACGATCAACAGTTCTCAAGATCTTGTAATCTTGTTGTTCACTAAACCCGACCACAACAACAAGCCAAATAGTTACGTTGGCGTACAGCGTGGATCGACGCATCTCTTTAAACTTCTAAGCCTTGCCAAATTTCGTGAAGGATTTTTTTCCTCGGAAGTGTTTTTAAACAATACAAAAATTCTCGCTTGTAGTCTATTAATCGGGCTGTGTGCTTACAACCAGGCAGCACTGTAAAGCTGGCATTAAAAACTGTCAGACTGAAATGTAGAATTAGTAGTTTCAGCGCTACTAAAGATAGCTTACGAAGTTTTCTTCGATGACGTTCAGGATTTCTGAAAGTGCTCATCCTTCAATTTCGCAATACTTGAACAATATCGAGCACAATTAGTTCTTGACAACTTTATTGTGGAATGTGGTCGGCTTGATATTCTAATAAGCAAGCAAATGAAACAACACTGTTTTCGAAAAAGTTCCGGGTTTGCTCTTTTAAAGAGAAAAGGACAGGAAACATGATTTTGTGAATGTAAGCATGGTTTTATCGGACTCATGATTAAGGATAAACGATAATGAACCGAAATAACGGTCTTAGTAGTTCTGCTCAAAGAAAGTAGATCAAGCATATCATCACACGGAAATGAGCAATTCAAAAACTTTATTAATTATTTCTTAGTTAAAATATCGATGAGTTTGAATAAAACGTGTCATGATCACGGATAGTAAGTATAGGTAGTCCTATACCTTGATTCTATACACCTATATTTGCTGAAGTTGATAAAAATGGCCTTTCTGAATAACAATGGGCACCATTAAAGTTCTGTGAAGGTTTACACGAGTCCTAA
The DNA here is from genome assembly GCA_025403605.1 of Parazoanthus darwini. Classification (NCBI taxonomy): domain Eukaryota; kingdom Metazoa; phylum Cnidaria; class Anthozoa; order Zoantharia; family Parazoanthidae; genus Parazoanthus; species Parazoanthus darwini. Next base: position 8,430 of record JAOBYF010125332.1, on the reverse strand, counting down.
GTAGATTAATTTCAAAAAAGCCTGTTGTCTCGTCCTAATTGACAAATGCCTTCAAGACAATTCCGGTATCGAACCTTGTTCGAATTTGATGGGATAATGCAATCTAAATTTGGACCTAAGAACTAAAATCTGTGTAACAGCAGGTTTTTGCCGTCTAAATATAAAACGTGGAACTCTTTACCAGTCATACATTAAGAAGTTAAGAAGTCTCCTGTGTGTTTTAACGACAAAATCAAGCCAAGTGCGAGGTCCGTACGGCAAGTTAGGTTACTTCCGTTTCTTTTATTTAATTATGAAAACAAGGAACGGAAAGAATACTTTGGTATATGTTGCTTTGTAGGTTGAGTTGAAGCAGGTACATTAGGCCGGGAAAGGAACGAAATCAATTGTTGTTTTGGCAGTTGATCAAAAGGTTTAATTGACGCTAGCTCTTCTTCATTTATAGGCTGTTTCTTCAGTTACTTCAGAATACAATTTGATTTCGAAATTAGGGCAAGTCAAACTGGTCTTCGTCGTAAATCAAATTGTCAAGTTGTTGAAGCATTTTAAGTTGTTTTTTGTTTGCAAACAACACTTAAAACGTAAAGTTCTCTTCTTCTTCTTCTTCTTCTTCTTTTGTTAATACAATCAATTAGGAATAAAAATGTGCTTACCAAAAGTCATCAGTGATTGGCAAGGAAGATGTTGCTTTGCGAAGAAGTATAAGTCAAAATTTGTAACCAGCGGATAATGTTGGTGACCAAAACCACGCACTAATTCAAACATTTGTTGTTGTGTTTACATCGGGAATGTGTTTTTAGCCTGGCTGGGCTGAATAGAATCTGTTTGCAAACCAATAAAACCTTTACGAAACTTGAAAATTATGCTTTCTGTGCAAAGAGATAGTGTGACGGCAAAACAAGAGTCAACAAAAAAAATAATATTGTGTCCCGTGAAAACAGTAATAAAGTTATTAATGAGAAACTGAAATATAAGCAACAATAGCAATAACAAATACAATGAAAATAACAATGACAAAAACAACAGCAACTTTGACAACAGCAACAACAGTGACAGAAGTTGTAACAATTACAATTGCAACAACACACAATGATGATGTTGAAGATAAAAACAACAACAACAACAACAACAGCAACAATGACAATAAAACAGTTATGTTTTAATGCTGCCAGGACTAAGAAAATTGAAAAAATTGTTTCTTCATGCAAAATCTTGCACAAGGATGGTATTTATGTAAGAAGCATTAATTTACAAGTTAGGGGGTGTATCACGGAAAGAAGAACCGACAACTTTCTGCAATACCTTCCGGTACCATTCATCCGCATCAAATTTTTAATTGGTGTATATATATAAGGAATTTCTTTGGGAGTCAACTTACAATTAAACTTTAAGACCTTCAAGAACGTTTTCGCAGTTATTTGTAGTTATTTTTAATATAACAAGAGGTGAAGGGACTGATACCGTGGCAAAATCATAAAACGGCCTAGCGTTTTCTTCCATTTTCCTCACAATCATAAATATATTTACGACGCCACTGCGTAAAAATGCGCGGCTATTTATTGTACTTGTAATATAGGTTAACTTAAAAATCGCTTGTCAAGCAGTTTTAGTTGACGTTTGATAAGATTGCTTATCAAGTTTATGAGCAACACTAATGACTTGTGAATTACATGAAAAACAAAGGCAATGCGGAATAAAAGCTATGACTGTCAGAACGTGACGTGTCTATTTTCCTCAGTTTTATGCTGAGACAATCAAAAGATTATTTAAATTCCGGATTTTGATCATTTCACTTTGAAACCGCAAAATTATAAGCCTAAACAAATGTTGTTTTCAGTAAGACCCATCTCTTTTTATTTTCTTTCCATATTTTTGCCGCCGTATGCCATGGCTCTTTATTAATGCACATGCAATTGCAGTCGCATATAAGGAATTGACAAATGATGAACTGAATTTAAAAAAAACTCAAATATTTTGTTTCAGCTTGCAAAATGAAATTCATTGGGTGTCTGACTTCTTCACGTAATGTTTAATTTCAGGTTTTGTACATTGAACAAATAAATTGCCCTGTTTTCTTGTGACGTTAGAGGATGTACACTGACATAGACAGAATCATTTTATTTTTTATATGTTTTCAAATGAGGAAAAGCTGAAGTAGTTTCCTTTCGGCTCTATTTCACCTATCTTAAAACAAGAAGATTTTATAATTTTTAATCAAAAAGTATTAGTCACAGTGTTTACATACTTTATGTAACTATTTTTGTCCTGCTCCAATTGCACAATTATGAGTTGTATATGGTGATGCGTTTTCATTAGTATTGCCATAAACTGATGCCTGCTGCAGATGTGTTTTCCATGCATGCAAGATCATTGAAAATGCTAACCTATTTTCAAGTTTTAAGCCGTCGGTAAAAAGGTAAACAAACTGTGACGAGAAATGGGTATTTGTTCAAAATAGAAGGTTTTATATTTGTTTAATGCGGCTGAAATAAACGTCAGACTTTTAACACAGCGGAATACAAAGTTCACATCGAAATGAAACAAGATCGACCCAATGCTTCTTTCTCTGCTCCTTTGTTAAATGTTTTATGCTTATGTTAACAAACGTGAACATCTGGCTTCTACTTGGGAGACAAACCCATGGTATAACTTGGTATAAGCCCATGGGCTTACAGCTTTTAATGCACTTTTAAATGGGCATATTTACGAAAAGGGTTTGTTCTGACGGGGTCTTGTGTTCGGAGATAATTTTGCGTTTCAAAATTAATATGACCGGGTGAAATTCTGCGTCTCAAAATCTTTTAACTTTAAAATGACAGGAGACACAAAGTACTCGTTCAAGTTGTCTTTTTATATTGTCCTTAAAATTTCTGAAGTACTGGCAATGACCTAGTTAACTGTAATTGAACATAAAAGCAGCTACAAAGTAACATCACTTTACATTCTTTCAAGATAATCACCTGGCACCCTCTGGAAATAAAACGATGGGTTTATCTTCGTGGGGGGTTGTATTCGGGAAACAAATTGCGGTTTAGATCTGCTTATATTTGGAGAGGCTTATAGTCGGAAGTTAACGACATTTACATAGCAGGGCAAGACCAAGGAACGCCAAGCTTACAAAGTCATGAAACAAGCCCACACCAGTATTTTTCTCTGATCTATTTAACCCTGTCTTTACCATTAACGTCTCTGCGAGATCCAAATATGGGGATATGAAGATTAAGATGGCAGGTTGTGACGTCAATTGACGTCATGTCTAAAATAGCTAACTTAGTAAAAGATACCGCATTGTGGACTAATTAAGATAAAAAAAAATAGCTTTGACTTTGTGGAAAACGGACAGTGAAAGCCGGGGTGATCTGTTTATCATTTCAATTTATTTTATTAAATTTTCACTAGTTTTGACAGATTTTTTTTAAATATTGCCCTCTGATTTCCCATGCATTTCTCAAGTTGCATCATGGGTTGAGTCACGAATTATATATAATGAGGCCCTAAGACCCCCTGAGACCTGTATATTTTGTTAGCCTAATATAGCATAGTCATAGATACATACGATTATAGCACAAACAATCTGAAATGGGGAAACAATCTCTTATACAATCGAGGTCTATCGAAATTGCAGATAAAGTGTGTATTTATTGTTCTTTCACAGTATTTTCCAATACATGTCCTGGTTCGCAAAATAACAACATTCCAATTCTTAGATTTAAATAAATTGAATACCTTTATTACCTTTTATTGCTTACATACATCAAGAAAACGCGATATTTTAAGTGATGTAGCTACGCCTTCTCGGTGTTAGCTGAGTTAAAACACAACGTTAATGAAATGAAAATGTTAACGTAAAGAAGAATTTATCATTTTCACATTCATTGGAAATTATATTTTCGGTGTTACTTCTATTCTTCGAGCTTTTCTTTAAAAGGAGTCACAATATTTCTTTAGTTGACTTTAATATATTGGTTCATGTCAACATGAGAGGTTCAACTGGCTCTTTTCTTAAAATATCCTTCGCTTGTCATTAAAGTTCTACCTGAAGGACCTCACATGGTTCAGACGTACACTTTTATTCTGTATATAGTTATATCATTTTGTTGCTTTTCCCCCTTTTATAGTAAAGAAAATCGTTGTTTGTTCAGTTTTCGTTTCAGCTTCGGCAATCAATAATTTTAATTATTAGTTGTAATGTTCTCTCATCGTTTCTAAAATATTCTTTCACATTAACAAATGCGTCAGCAATTCCCTCCCGCAAGGAAGCAACAGGATGCAGTTCATGTCAACAGTCATGTAGTTACAAAAACATTTATGTAATTCAAACTGGTAGAGCGGAAAACAGCTGTTTTCTGGTACTCTTGGAACACTGATGGTTTGTTAAATAAATTTTGGTATTCAAGCTCCATTTGGGGGCAAAAAATTGTAAAATGTTAGAATAATTTAAGTAATGAGGTTTTGGAAAATAGTTCTTCAATTTACTTTGGGAGAAATAAGCTTCTAATCAGCAAAAAAGTAATTCCTTTCATTTATCTCAGTCTATACTAACTGATTCGAATTGAATGTTAGCTAGGAAAATGGTGGCAAAATTAAAAGTCATTTAAATGCGGTATAATAAAGGAAATAACTGAAAACATCAAATTTTCTGATTTTCCTTTTTGTCATTCAAACTTAACCTATTTAAAATGCACTCTATATATACTAGACTATCTCAAGATAATATGCTCGGGTTCGTCGTATTTATCAACTTCATCTTCCCTTTTACTTTCAACAGCCTCGACAGCATGCCCATCTGCACTCATCCCGGAAATTCTTCGACTTAGCTCTGATTTTCTTGGTTGGCTTACACGCTGTCCTTCAATTCCCTCTGCCGAGTCATATATATGGTTACCATTAGGAACTCTTTGGCCTGCTCTTATATTTGAGGTGTGTGCTGATCCATTAGTAATGACGTCATTCCCCTCTTGCGTGGTGTATTCGCCTGTGTCAGGTATGACGTTGTTTTCTGACACCACGCCCTGATTTTCTGGATACTCTGGCTCTGAGAAGCTATCCCATTCGTCACTGTCATAGTCATCATAATCATCGGATTCTTCTTCAAAGTCGGGTTTTTGTCTTGAGGCAGGTTTTGGTAATACGGGCGGCTTTTTTCGTTTCTTGGGAATACTTTCTTGTGCACTCTCCTTTTGATTTGCCTGTGGTAAATTATCTAAAGATGAGGCGAGCGAGTTTCTAAGCTTGGCTGCAAGCTCACACACCTTTCCATTCCCTGCATGTGATAAAACATTTATTTCTTAGCAAGAGTTGTGGATAGTTTTACAATATGCAAACCTCAATGCGTTTAGAATCATAAGTACGAAAACTTTGTTTTCTAGGTTACGTAATGTTTGTCTATTCTATGATGATTTATTAGACAGATTACAGTATTACCGCCGGTGTGCTGTTTTTTCTTCCTTCGTGGCTTAACGGGAGGCTTTGAAGGATTGTCCTGCGCGGCGTCTTTACCACTCATCCTCATAAACATCGGAATTGGTGGGCGATCTTTGACTGAAAGTAAAACAATCGAAAAGTAAATTCCGAAAAAGCGACTGATTGAATACAACAATAACACTCTTGTGACACTAGTGCGACTGTGATGGAGAATGAAAATAGTATGACTCTGATGGAGAGTGATACTAGTGTGAGAGAGTGAGACTAGTGTGACAGTAATGGAGAGTGAGACTAGTGTGACAGTTATAAAGAGTGAGACTAGTGTGACAGTGATGGAGAGTGAGACTAGTGTGACAGTGATGGAGAGTGACACTAGTTTGACATTAGTGTGAAATTGATGGAGAGTGACACTAGTGCGACAATGGTGAAGAATGACACAGGAGTAAGAGGGATGGATAGTGACACCACAGTGACAGTGATGGAGAGTAACACTAGTGATGGAGTGACACTAGTGGTGGAGAGTGGCAATGATGAAGAGTGACTGTAATAGCGATGGAATGTGACACTAGTGTGACAGCCATGGGTAGTGAATCAAGTTTGAGAGTGATTGAGAGTAAAGGATGTGGGGCAGTTATAAAAAATGACACCACGATTAACTATACTCCTGTAAAAAAACACTCGTGATTCGTGTACTCACCGGGAGGTCCCTTCTGCACCTTGGGTCCGTCATAAATTGGATTCGCCTGTGCAAACATGTCATTCATATTCTAGTCAAGTGATGAAACATTAGTTAGATCAGGAAGTAGTTGCTTGTTTCTAATTCAGACGTTAAAAGAGGAGAGGCATTACGACAAATGAATCAATCGATTTACAAGTTGATGAAGTTACCAACAATTTAATGAAGTTCTCTACTCGATCCTTTACACTTACTTTATATTTTTCAACCAACTGAACTGTAACATATACAATGCGACAAAATAGTATTTTACCAGAAATATGAACTTACATGCTGAAAGATGAAAATATTCAAAAGAAAAAGAAAAGGAAAAAGAAAAAATGTAAATAAAGTTATGTCAAAATGTTCACAAATATATTTTAATATTAAGTGGTGATAGCATCTATTTCAACGTTAAAATATGTACCCTTAATTAAACTAAGTTGTATATGATAGAAACGCATATTTAAACTGGGGGATGGAACCCCCCTGCATCCCTTAGGTATTTTGTGGTTAATGATAAAATGTTTTTTTTGACGAAGATACGCTTTTTTGAAAGTGTTGTTTGGAATATTAATTTTTCTTCTATTCAATGAAGCAAACTCAATATTTTCATCTCACCTGCGACTCATGCTGCGTTTTATTCTCAGGATCTGAGGAGATGCATAAAAGAACGACGGACTGTTTTTTATCACGGGTTTTGGGTTGTTTTGAAAACTATTGCTATCTCTGGCACCAAGGGCTATTGTCAGTTTTGTCACGAGTACCATTAGCAAGTAAATACAAGTTAAAGTATCTTGATTACCAATACTTTTGTTTGGAACTGTAGAACTTCTATGGCCTTTTTACGTATAATAGTTTTGGGCGGCTGAGTGTCAATTCTGCAGAGATGCAAAGTTACAAATCTAATTACAAACCACGGAAACTAGAGTCTAGAGATTGCGTTTATATGACAAACAAAAACAATACAAGCACAACCGCAACAACAACCAGTACCAACATTATTATCACTACCCAATGATACACACCTACTGCCACAGCTACTACCATCACAACTACAACCATTATCACTGCAACTACCATGTGTACACGACTGTTGCTTATGGACTTTCAATACACATAACACTACCACCACCATAAACACAACCACCACCATAACGACTACAACTACAACCACCACAATCACCAACATCAACATAACCACCACAACCATCATCATTAACACAACCTCCACCATCGGCATCATCATCATCATCACAATCGCCATCATCATCATCAACACAATCACCACCACCATCAACACAATCACCATCAACACAACTATCACCACCACCACCATAAACGCTACAACTACAACCCACAAATCACCATCATCAACAAAACCACCACCATCACCATCATCAACAAAATCACCACCACCACCATCAACAACACAACAACCACCACCACCACGAACACCACTACCATTACCACCACAACTACAAACATCACAACCACAGCCACAACAATTCTTAACACCGCCACCACAACCTCAACCACCATTAAAGTTTTGAAGAATTTCTTAGCATATATGGACATATCACTAATCCCTTTGATTTGTAGTTCATCTAACTTCCACGTTACTTTATTTTGTTTTGATATTTGTTTGTTGAGTGTTGTGGAAAAATGTTGAACTATAAATATGTATTCTACCAATGTCTGCTTAACTTTAGACTCACATTAATCGCGTACTGGTACTGGGGTAATTTATCAACGCAAATGTATAGAGACCAAATAACAATGTTGAAGTAAAATTTAAAAAATGTTTCAAAGGTAGCGTTAATTTTTTCAAAAACTCCAAAAAAGATTACAGTAGTAAGTATTACGTACGAGATGGCGTACGATCTTTTCATATGCAGTTTTTGCTTTGTTAAATAGTATACATAACCATAACTTTTGTGTTGATGAAAAGTTTCAAAGCCATTTCAGAGACAGCAATAATATGAACTCAAGATTTAAATCTAAAGCTTACGTGCAGTAAGAATAGCACTTTTTCGGTCTGTAAAATTTTGAATTAATTTTTGCAGATCGATGGGTTGTAGTATTTATATGGTACAATAGTTGCTTTTTTACCTATATTTTGTGTTGACTGACGATTCCTGCAAGAAAAGTGAAAAATGAATGACAGTCCTTTTCTAGTTTTTCTATTGAACTACTACTTTCTGTTTATTATATATCAAACCTTAACCCTATTGTGCCTTGGGGGGGGGGGGGGGCAAAAAGTGCCCGCGCCGATTTCAATCGTCGAGAAC
>JAOBYF010125221.1:0-11275 GCA_025403605.1 Parazoanthus darwini | reverse complement strand
ATGGTGAGGAACAGGATTATGGAGGACTGAGTTGGTGGGTAATGGTGAGGAACAGGATTATGGAGGAATGAGTTGGTGGGTAATGGTGAGGAACAGGATTATGGAGGAATGAGTTGGTTGGTAATAGTGAGGAACAGGATTATGGAGGAATGAGTTGGTGGGTAATGGTGAGGAACAGGATTATGGAGGACTGAGTTGGTGGGTAATGGTGAGGAACAGGATTATGGAGGAATGAGTTGGTTGGTAATGGTGAGGAACAGGATTATGGAGGAATGAGTTGGTGGGTAATGGTGAGGAACAGGATTATGAAGGAATGAGTTGTGGGTGGTGGTGTGGGACTTGATAATTGAGGATTGTGTTGATGGGTATTGGTGATGAACAGGATTATGAAGGATTTAGTTGTGGGTAACGGTAGGATAATGGCGTGGGTCGGGATTACGGAAGACTGAGTTGGTGGGTAATGGTGAGATACAGCTATGTTATTGGTTAGTTGATGGGTATTGCTGAGGAACAGGATTATGGAGGACTGAGTTTGTGGGTGATTATACAGTGCATGGTACTTACTGTATATTTTCTACCTGTTAAAATAGCTTGGCAACAGCATGATGTGCAAGAGCTGTGCAGAGTGATGTTTGATGCCTTGGAGAGCAATTTCAAATGCACAGATCAGGTAGTATGTCAAGAAACTTTGTGAACTGCTTTTCGTAACTGTTGACAATTACGTTTGAAGAGCAGGTTGAGGTTATCGCAAACGTATGAGAAACAGGTGAAAGTTAAAGTTATCCTGGCTAGTGAGTATAAACTGCAATTCCTAAGCATTTAATTTGACGTCTGAGTCAAGGGTGACATGACATTTACTGACCATAAGCACAAATCGCAAATCATCATAGATAAATATAAATTACCAAAATTTGTAGTGCATGGGAAATGCTTCAGAAGTCTCTAAACTATATATGGTTACATTTTCTATGAGAGCAAGTCCCTGAATATACTCCCTCATCGTATTATGCAAAAGTAAACCAATTTGCTGAATGTTGACACATATATGAATAAAGGTAAGACTTTGTTCTGATCAATTCGATATAATAGATATGTACGTGCGATCTTTTGAATTTAATGTGAATAGTGTTTTTCAAAATTTAATCATTCTTTACTTAGGTATGATTGAACGTCTACTATAGAATCTTTATATGACTTCATGATAACATATTTTCTTTCTTTCAGGAGGACTTGATCAACAAGCTTTACCAAGGGAAAATGAAAGATTATGTAAAATGTCTTGAGGTAAGAACTGGAGTATGCCATTACCATTAAGTTTGGCTCTGCCTCGCTGCATTGAGCACTGTCGGTATAATTTGGGGTAGTTACAGTACAGGGAATTGTTAAATCAGGAACATTACACATGGATTGTATTATATGTACATCTTGAAATTTAATCTTGATATATTTTCTTGTTTTCTATCTTTGTTTGTTGTCAAAGTGTGTGTTTCTAATTGTAATTTGCAGTGTGGAAACGAGAGTGCCAGAGCCGATACGTATTTAGATATTCCACTGGCAATTCGACCGTTTGGCTCTAACAAGGCTTTTGGAAGTGTGGTACGTTGTTGATATGTATTCTCGATGGCTGGTGTGTTAACTTGGTTCTTTGGCTTCAATTTTACATTGCCTGCTACTGTTCAAGCAGCTTTTTGAGGGAGAGGTCAAGACACACGCCCTCTTGACTTGACTGACCCGTTTATTTTGGGCCCCTGAGAGGGGAAGGGGGGGGGGGATCCTTCTCACCTGTAGTCATCTGTGTATTGGCATAGATGGAGTCAAGAGTCTGGAACTCAAAATGAATGTATGGATAAATATTGAACACACGAGGCGAGAGATTACTCCTCTAATGCGATAATTTCATGAAATTTTAGAATTTACCCATAACAGTATTACTTGTACATGAAAATTCCGACTTCCGAACTTTAAAGTGTTGGTACTTCATCTCAGGTCTGTACATCATTTTTATGCGACACCATTATTTTCTAAAGTGGAAACTACAAGTCTGACACGAACGCACCGTAAATCAGAAATACATGTAGAATAGGAAACATTGGATCTCAAAGACCAACACATGGCAAAAATCAGCCCCATTATTTTTATTTTTTGTTGTAATTTAATTTAGTTTAATTTGATACTATTTTGTATTAAAGGAAGAGTCACTTGAGCATTTTGTCAAACCCGAAACACTGGATGGAACGAACCAGGTAAATAACTAACAAACCTTTGATGATTAGTTCAGTTATCATGAGAACTATTAAACGAGGACTGTTAGGAGTGTGATCACAGTCAAAATTGAGTTTCTCGATGCAGACTTACTGCACATCGTTCAAATGTTTCTCTTACAGTTGAACAAATTGAAAAACAATGCTGCTTGGTATTGCTGACTAATAAACGATAATTTTACTCGTGTTGTCTATTTCAGTATTTCTGTGAGAAATGTGGCAAGAAATGCGATGCTCATAAGGTTCGTATCTTTATTATTACCATTAATAATAATAATAATAATAATAATAAAAATAATAATAATAATAACGACGACGAAAGCGATAACAACAATGGTGATGATTCATGATGATAATAAACTATCTGGTTTTCTTTTTGTGCAATTATAATAGCTGAACCAAGAATATTTTCTGTCTTCACAGGGTCTAAAATTCACGACATTTCCTCGACTTCTTACCATTCAACTGAAACGATTTGCTTTTGATTTCAACACTCTTCACAGGATCAAGTTAAACGACAGGTTAGTCATGGGTTCGTGCTGGTTTTCAAAAGTCCTCAAGCTTCAAATAGAACTTTATAAAGCAGTCAAAGTCCTTGAAAAATCGTTGATTGTCAACAGAACCTAAGAATTCACACCGCTGGCTACAGCTCCAATGTCTTCACTGAAAGTAAAATTCTTTGAACAGAATTGTTTACCTTGCTTTCAAAGAGACGATTGTTTTCGTTATCACCAAGTCTTTTTTAAAGACCTTAAAATTGTCGTGAGTGGTCCTTGGAAGTTCTGAGAAAATCTTAAATTTTGTTAAAAATTAAATTTAGGAACCGTGTAAAATTGAAATGTTTTTACTTGCCATCTTTGGCTAACTTACGATGTACCGTATTTTTCCTATTTAGCCCTTTGAACGATTATTCTTTTTTGAATACTGAAATCGGGATTAAATGGAAGGTTAAGCTTTATGACAGTTATCAAAATTTAGTCTTTGCGAAAGGTGTATTCATTCTTTTTGATTCTACAACCGTTACAGATACGTTATGTTTTTTCCGCCGTTTTTAAAATAGTTTGAAAAGAAATGTTTTGATGTGGGATTTGGGTTTTGATGGAATCAGATTCTCTTTCTCAAATATTAGCTGCTCCCCTGACAAAGATGCATTGAATTTGCAGGACTGTATTCCCGATGTACTTTAACCTCAATGGGTTCGTAACTACCGACCAGGAGGAGGTAATAGAACACAACGCTTTTTTCTGTTTCTTAACTTTTTATCTGTTTTAACATAAACTCATTTAACCAGGGCTCCGTTTTGACACAGCTGCTTGGTTTCAGTCAAGTAACCATTTAACGAGTCTGATAAGTTAGGAAAAGTGGCGTTGGTGTATTCAGAACTGTCATTATTTATTTAGAAGAGGCTGGTACAGGTGATATCTCTGACTGGTTGAATTTTCATTTTGTATTGAAGAGTCTTTTCAGTAAGGTGGGCTACTATTTGGTTACTCAATCAGAGGAAAGTCTTCAATTGCTGCTACAGTAATTCGCTGAACGCCAAGAATATGATACTTAACAATATTTGCGCGTGCCAAGGGCTAACGGATTATTGGAACGTCCCTTATGGATACCGTTCAACCGTTATTGATTAAACCGCTCATTGAGCTTGCTCGTGCAGTTGTTTTTAAAACTAGTCTTCCAAGTTATGAATACTTTGCTTAGATTGTCCAAGCAAGTTGGATGATATTGAAATGTAGCAAGCATTGACAGTAGTGCACCTATCATTACTTTACAAGCACTTGTATTGTTGATGAAATTGAGCAGTTTTTTTGAAATTAGACTACAGACGTGCATTTTTGCAGGGTTGACAAAATACTAACGCAAATGAGTAGAATTCAGAAAAGCAAAAATCAACACATCGAATTTATGCTTTTTCAAACTTTCGAATGTCGATGAAATGGAACGAGTCATAAAAACGTGACTACAGACTAATTTTACAGTGTTGAAAAAATACTAGCGAAAAGAGTAGAAGTCAGTGAAGATACATCTCCATTGATGTTTGTGAGTATTTAACTGTACATATGAGTTTGAAACTATTGTGGTCAGCGGCAACTGAGAGTACGAAACTAAACTATTCTTTTTCGTCTGGCACACGGAAAATCTTTACTGTATCCAAAATCCACTATTTAGGATGTTACTGATGATGAGCTGAGCTGCAAAGATGACTCCCCGAGCAGCACCGAGACAGACAGTGGTGTTGGTGAGGGGTTCTCAGAGAACAGTCTGTCAGCTGAGGAAGAAGAGTCGGACATGCTGCAGGCAAAGGATTCTGGGATTGGCTCTGTCGCCGACCCAAGCGAACTTGGAGCCACTGTTGCTGATTCGTTGAATGAAATCAAAGCACCAAAGGTAAACCGGAACTAAGAAAACATAAAATTTAAGAAATCCTTTTCTGTTTTTATAACCTTGAACGTATATATGTTTCGTGAACTTTGTTAAGAATTGCTTTGTTAAGGCTTCGTGGGGGTCATTATTTTGTTTTGATTTAGAAATATGATTGTTTGTTGTAGGTCATAAGTGAATTCAGCTAGTAAAAGGAAACTGATTTGCGTGAATTTCACAGGACTTAAAGCTCATTAAATTATATCTGATGAACTACTTTCATGATTTAACAGACTGCTGTTTTTTTTTAAAAAATTAAAGAGCTTGCATACAGTAGGAAGTTTGAAATATGTGTGTTTTCCGTGGCTGTATCTTCCACTACACCGGTCTGGGAGTAGTGAACGTTGTCTGAAAACTTTCCTAAAGAAATGCTTTGTTAAGGCTTCGTGGTGGTCTTTAATTCGTTTTGATTTAGAAACATGATTGGTTGTTGTAGGTCATCAATGAACCCAGCTACAGTTATTGCAATGTAAGTGTCTATTAAATTTTAATGCCGGTTTAATAACTTCATTCATGTCGCCACAGGGTCCATACCACTATGAGTTGTTTTCCATTATGATCCACTCAGGCAGTGCATCCGGGGGTCACTACTATGCTTACATCAAGTAAGTAATTCACGCTTAAATCGATACTTGTCAAAGGTTACTGATCTCACCAATATATTTAAGGTGCATTAGGAGGCCATTGTTGACCCTATTCGCGCGTTTTTTGTATTGCACGAGCATGCATCAGGTAAAATCAATAAACGCACGTTGGCAAATGGAGAATGAAATAATTATTGAACGTAATCAGAAATGTAGGGGAAGCTACCGAACGTTGTTATAGAAATGAACTACAAAAACAATCCGGTCGACGAACAGTGGTTATGCATTTGTCTCGAAGTGGCAATGTACTAGAAGAATTGCTCCATGCTTTCGCTGTGCGTTTTTCGTTTTAGGGATGCTCTTGTGAAATTGGGAGAGCACTCGAGAAGCTAGAGAAGCTCTAGGATTCGGCTCTTACACTTAAACCCTTGTTTTGTGCTCTCCCGGCATCCTCTAGGATCCATAACTCCATAGACGCGTGCTAAGTATGGACCATTTCTTTAAATGAACGTTCTTAATTGAAACTTAATTGTTTTCATGGAAAACAAGTAGCTAGCTCAAAGCTGCTTGCATGTCAAGTAATCCATTGATTTCTTAAAAGAAGTAGCTTGGCCATCCGAAGAAACACAAAAATGCATTCTGTACAGAATGAGATGGAGTTGGATATCAAAGATTTTAACAGTTCACGAATATTTTTCACTCCAGAAATTTCACAGATGGAAAGTGGTATTGCTTCAATGACCAATCAGTAACAAAGGTGAGTGCAGTCTATAGTTACCAGAATCATCTGCTGATGATAACTTAACTGGAGGCACCACATCCCTTCACTGCTAAGCAAATATTATGGCTTGGTTTGTATTACAGCGGATATTAGCCTTTAATACAATGCCATTTAATCACCATTAAGAGTAAGGGGGCAAATTGTTAAAACTTTTAAGATGTTTGTCAAAGTATTTTTACTTAATGCCAGGTCTCTACATCATTTTACGCGATAAAGTCGAAACTACAAGTTTGGTATATCTGTTCTTTTTTGGAACAAGATTCAATACTGAGCATCAAAAGTACCTGGAAGTTTGTCATCGATACGACGATTACCGTTTGAACCGCTGTGACATAACTTTTGAGCCGCTGTGACAATCTGACTCGTTATGTTTCTCAGCAGGTTTAGTTTGATGAGGTTACTGCCTGTACCACGCACGCTCAACTCCATCGTAAAGCTTTATTTCTGAATGTCATGAAGATCCATATACTTTACCAAAATTAATTTTACGTTTTGGTAAACTATATAAGTGATAATTAAAGTGTTCTTTAAGCGAATCTAAGCATTAAGAATTGAAAAACGGCGTAATTTGCAAGTACCACGTGGCTGCCTTATAGCAATTGAAATAACTTTTTTTAAAATGGTATTGTACAATTTGGTGTGTGGTGTGAACACTAACTATACTGATATTCTTTATACAATTTGGTTTACATCTAAGGTTTACGATGATGAAATTGAAAAAACTTATGGCGGAGGCGAGTCTTTAAGAGGATACTACTCTGCTGCGTATTCAAGGTAATATTCTACAGCTTGAAACTGTTCACGATCAGGCTCGTTAGTCGAACACCTTTCGTTCATTTAAAAACTCAAAAATATGCAATGAACCTAGTAACCAGTGCTGATGTAATCAATATGGTAAACATTGACGCGGGAGACTTTCCATCTTACTGTATACTGAAACCTCGGGTGCTTTCTATTCGTTGAGTCCAGCTGGCTTTAGAGAAATGGTTCTGGACATTACAAATTTATGAAAGGTCGAGACACGCACCTGCATTTTTTCCGCCAAAACTCCCCATGCACGTTCCCGCCCTTTTGCGGGCGGGAAACTAGAACTGAGCGACTCTAACCCATATGCAGTCGTCACTTCCATTTGAGAACTGCCTTGTTTAAGTTAAACAGACCTGACCAATGGAAAGTACCACTAGTTTAACCGTTGGAATACCTTATATTTTCGTACAAGTTCAAAGAAACATTGATATTTAGAAACCTTTAACCTTTTTTTCATAATAATAGTTTAGATCTAGCTACACACTCCACATGCAACACATCTGTAGACATTTATTGAGCTTCTAAACAGTTAACATAATTAAAATATAACTTCATAAAAATTCACTGATTTTGTAACTGGACAGTTTCGATTTGATTTAATGAGGTGACCTTTCTGGCTTGGGCGTCATTTGGTTGACTGTGCTAAAACAAGGATTTTTCTGTATTGTTTCGCTCAAAGTCGCGATGCATAACTGTAACCACTTTTAATGATGTGTGGTCGCTTGCGCATCGTAGTTGTTTGACATATCTAAAGTTTTTATCGTCTTGGCACTCTTTCTCAAAAACACAAAGCATAGCTGGAATCCAATTTTATCACTGATTTTCGCAGAACGATTTTCTTTCGGATGTGTTCAGGTGTTCACGGGACAACTTTTCATGCTAGGACATCATTTAGTTGGACGATGCTATAATGTGTGATGTTTACGTTCATGTTTTGACAGTTCCACGAACGCCTACATGTTGATGTACCGTCAAGCGCAACCAGGTAGTAATGGGGATGGTTTTGTGGAATTCAGCGAAATGCCAGGGCACATTGTCAGACTTGTACAAGAGATTAAGACTCACGAGGAGAGGGAGAAGAAAAGAAAGGAGATTTAAAGAAACAGTTGTAGGGTAAGTAAACCATTCATCCAATAGAGTTGCGTAAGCAGCAAACGTTCGTAGCGAAAGTATTTGGTATTTGTGAGCGAAGTCGACTCTTCCAACATGTACACACATTCGTTTACGTAACACTTTCGCGTTATCTGATCTGAGGAGTTGCCTCTCTTGTGCATGAACGAAGGTAGCCCGCTGTGATGGCTTCAAAACAAGCTTTCATTCTATTTGCGATCTCCGGCGCCATCGTGAATTCTGCGGTATAACCCATTAGCTCGTAGCGTGGGCTCAAATTTTTATGCGGATCGCTGACTGTTTATTCGCGTGGGTAAAAAAAATTGAATTTCTTCGCTCACGTGACTCGCTCGCACTTCCCGCTCGTCTCGGGCCTTCGGCCGTTATTACGCCATCCCCGGAAATAAGCCCTGTACGCTTTGAACTAATGGGTTTTACTGCAAAATCCAAAACAGCGCCAGAGATCGTAAAATGTTGTGTTTGAACAACTAGGTATAAAACTTTTCAGAATAGTCATAATAAAAAAATGTTTTAACAAGGAGCCCACGTCAGTGGAAAGTGATTTCAATCGGGTTCAGTTTGCATCAAATTGACAAGGAAATAAAACTAATAAATAGCGGGCGTACAAAGGTTAACATCTAGATCCAGTAGCGGCAGCTCACTTGTAACTAAACATTTTTTAATGTTAAAAAAGCCCAAAAAGTAAGAAATATTCATGAAGTATTCATTTGCCTGTTTTCTGTGCTACTGTTGGTCCAAGACTATAACGAGATTTCATTCGAATACTTACAATGTGTTATGTATTAACTGTATATTTAATACTATGATTTCAATTTGTTGCCAGATCAAAGTTTTTTGTCAACTTCCTTCACACAACAAAATGACGGAGAAAAGACTAGAAGTCCACAAAGACGAAACGCTGGAAGAGGCAGTAGATATCGCCCGCAAAGTATGAAATTTAAATTCCTGACGAACAGTTTAAAACTCGTCCAACTGTAGTGGAACTAAATATAATGAAGAAAGTTTTAAGGACATCAAATGGCAACTACAGTAGTTTGTGTATTTCAAAACCCCAATTAACAAAATAATGGTTTCCTTGATCCCTCTGCACTTCGTTTTATTGGGGTTTCACTGTAATGATAAAATGAACTAGTAGTTATCAAAGCGGGAATTATGTTTTCCTCGCTCTCAGAAATGAGCTTTACCTTAATAGTATTGCCTTGCATTTAAATTTCATAAAATAACCTAGTAATTTCGGGGGTTTCTCTGTGCTGGTTTGGTATACACTAGAACAAGTGTTCTTCTAGGTGTGGTGCCCTGCAGAAATTACCCACCTTGTTGTATTCCTGGCTTCGTGAAACTGACTGCTGACCAGTAGTCATCTGCATGCACATATACCAAACAGGCATATTATTCGTCCCATTTTTCAACTCCCTGCTGGCGGTAAAAGTTAATTTCCAATTATGGCTACAAAAATGTGTTTTTTCAAATTAAAATTTTGAACCGTGTTTCCAGGTAACCTAAGTCCATTAGATGCTCTTTTAAACTTAAATTTATTTCTTTCCATTCGTCTCCTTTAACGTTATGGTGACTGATGAAGATCTACATGCTTTCAATTTTTAGCTTTTCAAAATCGAAAACATGGTTCCAGCAGATCAGTGTCGTCTTGTGAAATATGACGAATACAACGAGCTGATTGAGATGTCTTACGATGGAGAGGAGGTTTGTGTTATGGTTTCTTGTAGCTTCTTATGTTTTAACAGTTTTTATATCGGATAATTCCCGCCAGTCGGTATGGCTGCACTTTTTATAAGGTTTTATATTTAACTGTTGTAGAAAACTCCAATGGGAGACCTGCTTGGTGGAGGTCCAAGATCAACTTACAACTTCGACCTGCTGTTAGAGACGAGAGAAGCTGACGCACAGTTCCCATCGTACGCTCCGGGTGGTGAGTCACAACTTTTCTGTTTGGTTGTACACATCTTCCAATTCTAATAGACCAGTTTCGTATTCGTAGTTGCCGCTGATTACAATGATGACAGACTCATTTACTCAGCGTTAGCCTCGTCTTGATGTTAGTTATTTTATTGTTATTTCAACACCAAGCCGAGGCTAAGGCTGAGTTAAAGAGTCTGTAGTCATTGTAACCAGCGGCAACTACGAATACGAAACTGGACTATTGGAGATTTCAACGTTGTTACTGTGTTTAGGACTTAGTGAATTTACCTCTGGGCACAAAGGAGCTCATTTTTGGGAAAGTCTTCCGTCATTGCGAGCTAATCAATTGACATGTTGAACAACGGGGAATGGGGTGATCTTAACGGTCAATAGTTTATTTTGCCGGAATGCTGCAGGACTTTGATTTTGCAGAAATACTTGTTTATTGTCAAAGTAACTCCCCCCTTCCTTCCCAACAAAGTTAAATGGTCTGCCCCTTGGAATATTTTACAAATCCAAAGTAGCAGACTTCTCACTCACAAAGAATTATTAGTTCTATGGATAGTTTATGACTTGTTCAAATTTCTCTTCCATAACGTGAGTGTTAACGTTTTCACTTTAAGGAAACAACCTCCAGATACACAAAGTAAACCTATCGACTGGAGAAGTGTCCGACCCAGTTAACTTGAGAGGATACTTTAAATATACCGTGAAGGAGCTTAAAGCACTCATCAGTGAGGTGAGAGGATAATAGAGGGTAATCCTGAGGTTGTAGGGATAAAGAATGTTTTTTTTTACTTTGGCATAAAACCGCTGTAAATGAATCGTTTACAAGTGTGTGACACAGACTTTGCTATAGTAGATCTGCCACGGAGTTTATTAGTAGTGATGCTAGGAACGAACCAGCAGTCAAAGTTGCGTACTAAGTTTGAGATAATATATTCCTGATGTTATGCGCCTGTTACAATAGAAGAAGAAGATGGTTTTGATGATGATGGTGATGATGATGATGATGATGATGATGATGATGATGATGATGGTGATGGTGATGATGATGGTAATGATGATGATGATAATGATGATTGTTATGATGATGATGATGATGATGATGATGATGATGATGATGATTGCTATGATGATGATGATGATGATGATGACGATGATGATGATGATGGCGGTGGTGGTGATGATGATGATGATGATGACAATGATGGTTACGATGATAATAGTGATGATGATGGTGGTGATGATGATGATGATGGTGATGATGATGATGATGATGATGATGATGACGATGATGATGATTGCTATGATGATGATGATGATGATGATGACGATGATGATGATGATGGCGGTGGTGGTGATGATGA
>JAOBYF010125110.1:0-11278 GCA_025403605.1 Parazoanthus darwini | reverse complement strand
TTGAGTTTATCCCCTTCCAGATCAAGTTGTAAGCTCCCCCCCCCCCCCCCTCCCCCCCAGTAAAGAGTCCAAGAGAGATCTACATGATTGTAGCACTACAAGTTATTCCTGGATAACCCACTTGTCTGAATCTTTTTGGGAAATGAGGGAAATTAAAATAATCAAGATGTTCTATCTATGACTTAAACAGTACCTGGGTCATCCAGCTGAATCTCTTTGGGAGTAAACGACAGATAATCAAAGCGTGGGTTCTTTACACAGGGATCCCCTATGCCTGTGGCTTGTGATAGCTAGTGAATAATGGAACACATACTGAGTAACAACTTACAAGTTTACAAGCTATAAGTTTACACTAACTGTCAGTTTAGTTCTTGACCAATATGGCAGAGGTGTAACTTTCAACCCTGGTAGCTCTCTCTGAAAGGTCTTATCCCTTTTTCATGTTAGTTCTAGGTACACATATAAAGGTAGAAATAAAAAGAGATAAGGTCACAAATGCAGACCTCCGACTAGCTCACAGACACATCTCATCACTGTCAGAGTGGATATATCTGGACCTAAAGATGATCAAGACACCACTAACAAAATTAGATTATCATAGCCACACTCATCACAACATCTCATACCCATCACCTCATCAACCACCCATCACTACATCACCCACCCATCACTACATCACCCACCCATCACTACATCACACACCCATCACTACATCACACACCCATCACTAGATCACACACCCATCACTAGATCACACACCCATCACTACATCACCCAGTCACCCATCACTAGATCACACACCCATCACTAGATCACACACCCATCACTAGATCACACACCTATCACTAGATCACACACCCATCACTAGATCACACACCCATCACTACATCACACACCCATCACTACATCATACACCCATCACTAGATCACACACCCATCACTAGATCACACACCCATCACTACATCATACACCCATCACTAGATCACACACCCATCACTAGATCACACACCCATCACTAGATCACACACCAATCACTAGATCACACACCCATCACTAGATCACATGCTCTCACTTGATCTTCCACCCTTCACTAGTCAAGATCACCCGCCCATCAATTAATCAATCGCACACCCATTACTAGATCACACATCCATGTCACTAGATGTAATTCAGACACACACCCAACACTAACTACTGTAGACAACACACAAATAAAAAAAAATCATCCATAAGATACAAACACTCGCACACAAACAGCACTAGGCCACTGACAAATACCTCTTCTAACATTCCAGGGTTGCAACACTCCCCATTGTCGTCAAACAGTGTGTCCCAATCATCATCACTTGAAACTTCTGTACTTCCCTTCTCTTCACTGCAGTTCCTCTTCTGTTTCTCACTGGACTCTACTTCTCTACTCTTTGTTGGTTTTGTAGCTGATTTTTCTTTCTTTTTTGTCTTCTTTTCTTCTCCTTGCTGAACAAAGCTTGACCTGTCTACAATATCAGCAGACTCACCACAATTCCCAGATTGACTGGTTTTACTCTTTTTCTTCTTTTCTTTTTCTTTTTCCTTTTCTTTCTTTTTATTCTTAGACTTGGTTTTCACTTCCTTTGACTCCATCGAGTCTTTTTTCTTTTTATGCTTTTTTCTTTCTTGGTTTGGAGGTTGCAGCTCATTTTCATGTTTTGATTTAATTTCCACTTCAAATGATTTTGCAGAAGTGGAAGTTGTACACAGCTCAACAGCCGTGCAACATTTCTCTTCAGTTTTTGAGCCGGCAGCTGAATCTGAGCAGGTTGGTTGAAACTGATCAGAAAATTTTACCACCAAATCATGCTTTACTGCACTATCACTGGACTGTACAGGACTTGCTGTTGCTGTTTTATCACCACTAAAACAAGGTATGTCATATTGCACATCAGTGCTGCTTAAATCAGTTTCAGCCCTTCTACTTGTGTTTTGGTTCCCAGTGTCAACTCTCTCATGTTCTTTTACAATGCAGCCATTGTGAGGTCTTGCTGTTTCAAACGAGTTACTAGTAACTGTCCTATCAGAAGAGGAACAAATATTATCACACCCTGAGGGTTCTGTTGCACAAGTTCCCTTTCCCTCCAACATTGAATCATTGCTATTCAGCTGACAATCACAATCAGTACAAGGCCTGTCATTGGGAAGACGGCCTGCTCGGTTCACCAGAACAGTTGCTCTATTTTGTACAGTATTACATTGGGACTCACTCACTGCAGAGTTTAACAGTAATTCTTTATCAACAGTTCTGCTATCACATTGTTGTTTACTGTCACTTAACATGCTCGATGCCTGACCAGTAACTTCTGTAAGGCAAACACTGTCATCAACAACTTGTTCATTGACATTATCATCAGTATTATGGCCTGCTGTGACGTTTGCAGTCTCTTGTTCAGAATTACTGTATATGTCACCAGCCACAGCCGCAGGAATGTCACTTTTAACACCAGCAACATGACTCATCATGACATTGGCCTTATTTTGTCCATTGTCAAAAA
Source organism: Parazoanthus darwini (assembly GCA_025403605.1). Taxonomy (NCBI): domain Eukaryota; kingdom Metazoa; phylum Cnidaria; class Anthozoa; order Zoantharia; family Parazoanthidae; genus Parazoanthus; species Parazoanthus darwini. The sequence goes on along the minus strand of JAOBYF010125110.1, from coordinate 8,749 downwards.
TAGTAATTAATGTGTCACTCATAATGTTTGAATGCTCACTGGCAGTGAGTGAATTGTCACTCATAGTAAGTAAATCTGGATGACTACCACCAACACTACAACAAGCATGATCCACTGCTGTAATGTTGTTCACAGTTTTCTGTTCATTTTTGTTATTAATCACTGCATCACAAGCCATTGCCTTGGAGCTGTCACACTCACCCTCATCATCAACAGTGTTGTTTACAATCCGATGCTCAGCCGATGTAGAACCTTCTTGACTCATGTTCTTAGTCTCGCATCTACACACACCAGTTGCTGTACACCTGTAACACACTGGTGACAGAACTGACTCACCAACTATTTCATGTGGGTTATCATAGGAATCACTATCTTTTCTTTCTGTAAATCCTTTTGCCATTTGTTCACAGGAATCCAATGAATCATGTTTTTTCATACTTGTCAATTTTGTACCAGGCTGAATGACAATATCTGGAGTTGTTTTACAAATGCAACCAGCTGGGTCCATGCTAATATATTGTTCATTTCCACCCTTGTAGGTAATATTTGAATATTTGTCAACAGATTTGTTGTCCAAAGCAACTAATTCATTACACAGTGGGATATCAGTGGTGTTTTGGTGACAATGTTCAGCAACTCTTGCAAAGTTGGAGGTAAAATTGTCTTCTGCCTTTTCAGAAGATCCATATTCAGTATCTGCGAACTGTTCCTTTGCATGTAGAATGACCCCTGCATTATGAACAGGGGGAATCTGTGACTCATTCAATGTGCTTTTGTCTTCCCTTTCTCTTACAGCTCTTGGGACATACAGAATTTGGTCAGGCCTTTTTCTGGACCTCCCTCTGCCCCTACAAGAGAAAATTTGAGCCCCCAGCCACTTCAATTACTTTTATCAAAATTTAGTAACATTACAGTATCCATACAAAATAAGTTGTTTTATTATGAGAATAAGGAAACTGATCACAACAGAAAACTATCTGAGTGACATGAATTTTAAGCAAAACTCTCCAATTAAAAACTGTTTTAATTAATAAACAGAAGGTATGGAAACTACATGACATTGTATGATGGAGTGGAAAAATCGATGGTACCATAAATAAGTTAAGTTATACAAGTTTTGGTAGACAAGCTCCATTTTAGTCAAAGACAAAATAACTACATGAATATATATCAAATTGATGAAAGGTGATTTCGAAGAGGCAGTTTTAAAAAATACGGTCTTCTACTATTGGAAAAGAGATCTTTTAATCAGCAGAAAAACTAGCATTTTCGTCAATTTCTCTTAGCTGTTAGAACTACTGTATGCTAATTGATTTGTGTTTTGTCAGAAGTCAAAGATCCAGATTTAGCAAAATTATGACACTCATAATTTTTGAAAGATCTTTAATTATCAGTATGAACAATGCGAATAAACTCACAAAACACAGTGCTTTGTCCACATTTACCATTTTTCCACTCTTTTAGAGCCTACAAATTAGGAAAACGCAGGAACACATCAGAGTAACATGGCCTTTTACAGTTGCTTGTTCTAACTTTACCAATTTACAAAATAATTCATTAAATTTTGTACCCATGTATGGTATTTTGTGGGACAAACTACAGACTGACTGAGTTTACAAGTTTTGGATATGTTTTAATAAAAACAGACTTTTCTTTTCTTTCAAAAGGCATGAAAACTAACAAAATAAATAAATTTATTACAGAAAACATTTTCTATATTCACTGTTGTGAGTGATAATATGAAGACTCACACATCACCTTTTGAGATCTCCACAGGAAGCAGTTCTTGTTTCTTTCTTGCAAGTTAATGCCAATCCATTACCATCATTTCCCTGAACTGAACCAACAGCTACAGCTGCATTTCTTCCTCTAGAAACAGCAGACTGCACCATCCTTTCACTGATCACCTGGCTGCATTCTTCAACATTTGAAGAACCAGGAATGTTGCCTCTTCCTCCTCGTCCCCGACCTCTTCCAGTGGTTTGTCTGGATGGTGAGCCAGATACAACATTTCTCTGGTGGGGTTCCATGAGTTTCTCCGTAGACCCACACTGGTTCAACCAATTCTTGCAGTCACTGAAGCAAGTACATAATTATTTATAATACATCAGCCAATGATGTTTACCCATGTTTTACATGTATTTATGAAAAACAATAATCTCTCCTAATTGTGTAGTCCAAGTTGTCAAAAACCTTTAACTATGATCATCATCAAATTTTACTTGTCTTAAAAAGCAAAAATGGTTGGTGTCTTTCTAATGTATTCAACCAACAATGAACAACCTTAAAGTGCATATTTCCTTTTATCTTGAAGAGTGGGAATGATTGATGTTGTGAGTTTGACAAAAACTCATAAACTGGCCATTTATGCATGGTCACTAGTCTTGAAGAGTAGAAATGATTGGTATTACTTGTTTCAATTGACTTTTGAACCAGCTGATCAAAACCCATAAAATGACCATTAAAAAAGTATAAACGATCAGTGTTACAATGTATTTGTTCCTGCTCTTAATTCAGTTGATGAAAACTTAGAATTCCATAACTGACCATTCATTTTGCTTGTCTTGAAAGATCTACATAATTATGGTATGTGATATTGATATATATATATATGATCAATGGAGTTTATGCATAGTCTGTGACAATTATGAATTACCTGTGACATTGTCAGTTAAGAAAGCAGAAATAAGCTTGTCAAAACTCTTTTTGGTTTATTTCTTCAAGGGGTTTCTTTTGAGAAATTTATTATTTAAATTTAAAGTGGTTATATTTAGTGAATAGATATTCTATAACTAGTCAAACCAACAGCCTTTAGAAATCAAGTGAGCACAACTTATGAAAACAACAACAACAGTGCTCACCTACTCAAATTTACTGTATTGTGTTGCATAGTTTACAAGTTAATAATTATATTTACCTTAGTTGCTCAAAGAACACTGCAGTTCTTCTTTGTGCTCTAGAACCAACTGACACACTTGATAGTCCTGGGAATTGCTCCACCAACTTGTGAGTCAGAAATCGAAAGCGAGAACTCAGAGGCGGCAACAGAAGTATGATGTCTCTTTCTGCTACATCAACAAATTGCTGTAAATCATGCTCCAGTCTTGTTAAGAACCGCGATTCTCTGGGTGAGCTGAATCTATCAGCAATGTATGAAACCAGGGCCAGTTTGGAGAGACTCTAACTGAGGTAAGAAATCATAGAGATCATCGTTGGCTGTGAGTTTAATAAATCTATTTAAGAATCCCAGGTATATGTTTAGTCAAACTTCAGTTTGTTTTAGCAAGTTTTATTGCTCCACCTCATAATTGGTTTAAAATATCTAATTTCTGCGATTCCCATTTCCAGTAAGAACAGCTGTAGCATATTTAGCATCATACTTTGATTTGTCAACTAGCTTTTTAAAATCTCGAAGGTTTGTTTCTGTTTTGGCCTGTGATTTATACTGCGCACATATTTCTAAAGAACGAGGGACGTGCAGCAATAAAATAACTCGAGTGGGAAGTTTTTCTGCATCCTAGCCCTTTCTTCTTATCAGTCCTTGATCACTTTATACTATTAAATCTTGTTAAAAGTTTTTAAAAAACTGTTTCTTACAATAGATACTTGGCCGAGCAATATACTATAGTATAGCGTCGAGTGATGTGGACTTGTAAATATTTTCGTTACAAACCTTGGCCTCTGGTGAAACAAATCTCCTGAAATATAGTAGGGCTCGTATCGTCTTATTGATAAAAGGTTGGATTCGACAGTTTTACGGCAAAGAACTTTTTTAAACAGTTTCAAAATCGTTCAAAACATTCGCCATGACTTTTCTTCCGCCATCTTGCTTTCAATTGCTAGTACCCATTCCCCTGATCAATACAACCTCGTTCCCAGTGCCACCCGCGCGCCTTGAGTTTCTAGTTCTTTCGTTAGTTTTTTGTTTTACGTCAAGACTTTTTAACAAAAAAAAATAGAAACTTATTTTTAAAGCCGTAAGAAGATTGAAAGGATTCATGCTTTGTTGTTCATGTTCTCTACTCTCAAGCCGTTTTCAAAGCCGATGGGGGAAAGGTGGCCAGCTGGTTGCGTTCCCACGTGAAGTCATTGTATTATCCAGCTCTTGCCCTCCATCCTGGTCCTCCTCTGGCTCAGTTAAGGCGATGATTCTGTGGTCGAGCGTAGAATGGGCCCGCCTGTGCTCTGCTACGCAACTTGCGCATATGTCCTTATTGCAATCGACGCATCTTGAGCTGGCAACATCCGCTGGCTCGTTAACGGCACAGAATTTACATTTACGGCTTTCTCTTATCTCTTTGCTTAGTTCTTCTGACTTTTCTTGGACCAGATCAAGCATTTGATTGACGAAAAAGTTTGACATGAGTGAATCGACTCCATTCTTCTGAAGTTTTGTCTCCTCGCGACAGGTTGGGCACGTAAGGGACTGGTTCGGGTTGTTATTGACAATTCTGTGTAAACACTGGGCACAGAAAGTGTGCATGCATTCCAGAAGTTTGGGAGACGACAGTCTCTCCAGGCAGATGGCACAAAGTAATTGTTCGTTGATTTGCTCGATAACTTGCACCGCAGAAGTCATTTTCTCGTGTTCTGTAGAACAAACAAACCACACACCAACACTAAGTAATCTATGTTATATCAGACGTAATATTAAAAAAGGTGGATTAAAGAATTGGTAACGTATAGAAATTTTCGGTAAGAACGTTTGTGTTGTGTTTTACATTTAATTCCCGATGGAAAGGTTACCAATGATGGCTATTAATGCGGCGATGTGAATATACGGAGTAACTATTGCTAGGAAAAAAACTGAAAAGAGCGTTAGTTTATTTAGTAGATCCAAAGCCGGCAGTGAAAAAAAACATACAATTATGTTTATCAAAAACGGTATAAATAGAAAGTGTTCTTCAAACTTAAAACACTTCAGCCTGTTTCCCAAATATACGTAAATCATCGTTTGCGGAGGGGTGTTTGTGAGCCAACGCAAATCGTTTGCGTTAACGGAAATACGTATTACCATTTGTTTCAGATATGTCTCGTCTCGCCTCTGACGATCGCAAACAGGCCGTAAACATAGAGTTTTTTCTATCTTTACGGCAGGTCTACTAAAGTTTGGGACGCAACAACGAGAAAAAGGTGACAAGAGAATGTCATCGAAAAGAGTTTGCGAACGATCGCAAATGGGTTGTAGTTTGTTGCAAACAGTTTGTTCATCATCGCAAACTCCCCTCCGCAAACTGTTTGCGTCTGTTTGCGACGATTTATGTCTATATTGGAAACAGGCTTTACTGTCGCGCGTGTCAAAATTTGTAAACATAAAATTTTTGACGAGTTTAGCTGGTAACTCGGCAGTTGATGTCAAAACAATGTATAAATTTGGGGATTCTGCAATAATTATCTAGAATATATTAATGGTTGAAGTGAAAATTAGAGCGGAGGCACAGCGTAAAACTATATTCTAATAGAGGGGACAGCGTGTAAATTACTCTTAACAAAAGGAGGGCATAATATTGAATTTTTATTGCCCAATTCACTAATGATTCACTAAATCAGAATGTCCTGTTAGTTGCCAGTGACTATGCAGTGCAATAAATGAGTCTCAGAAGGTAGGAAATACAATCCAGGGGCCATACATTTCAAGAAAAATTCCCGGGATAGCAACCTGAACTGTCCATCCGTTACCACGTAAAAACACATTGGTAGGTTACGACTCGTAATTGGTTTCATTGTCTTCAGACGTCAAAAAAGTCGACTGTTTTTTAAATTATCTTCTGTTTGCTTGGTAGCAGCCAAAAACTAAACTCTAAACTAGAATTGTTTTCGAAAGTAGCGTTGTTATGTAGTAAAAGACACGTTACTTTTGTGAACCGATTTAGTTACCCGCTCGAAAGCGCTGCTTCGCTGGCTTTCACAAAAGAACGACATTAATTATTGAGAATGGGAAGTGAAGAGATGAAAATCAAAAGAATGAAGTAACCAGCAAAATAGCGGGTGGGTGGGACGGGTGATTTGGCGGCTTGCGAGATTACAACTCTTGTCAACAAGTGATCAATTCAACTTCGGAAACTGATCTGATATTTAAACAAAATAGTTTATTCATCTCCAATGAACCTCGATAAGTTTAAAAACACAAAAACACAACTGAAGGCAGATACATATATATAACATAACTATATTTCTACAAAAAAGCTCTTGTTTGTGACGAAGTATCACATTACAAATGGTATTTATGAGTACTTTTGAAATTCTATAACTTGTCATGGTTTGGTAAATCTATTGCAACAAATGGTCTGATTACGGGGGTTGCTTTATGAAAGAAACCAACTTATTGGAAACAAATGGCGAGTTCGACATCAGGAAGACATATTTAGGGCTACTTTAAACAGAAAAAGTTGACTACACTTTAGAAGGATGGAATTCTGTTGTAGATTGAAGAAATAGTTCCTGTCTGTCAAGAACTTTACAATCTTTACGATTTTTGCCGAGCGTCTTTACAACTAAATATAGTCGCATTCTAAACAAAATACCATTTTCCAATAATCTAATGAATGCAACAAACCAAATGTGTTTAGTTTAGATAATGTGTACTTACTCGCCGAAAAAATCACGCCTTCTGCTGATAGTAGTGGCGTTGAACAAGTTTGCGATCAAGGCTTCGCTTGTTCAGTGGTTTTATCTTTCAGGGCCATGATTTTGATTTCTTTGTCGGCTAACACTGATCACACCGCAAAACGAGATTAATGAATCTTACATGGTACATCCGGGGAAGCCAGTAAGGGTTCTTCTGTACTAAGCCAATCACAGGGCGCAACTGAATACGGGCTAACTGAGTCTGTCAAGCGCGACAGGTAACACAGGTTCTCACATTTCTTAACAATATCTTTTCTATCTTTTCACGGATCATCAAGTTTGCCGGGTGCTCGGTTACTATCGCTCGATAATAAAAACTTTTCTTACAACTGTTTCCAGTTTTTTAAACAACTTTGTTTTAACCCACACAAAACTGTAACTACATCGAATTAACAATCATACTCTTAGTCAGTGAAAACGTTTTTTAATAAAACATTTTACTTACATCGAATTTGTTACGTAATTCGAAACGATTGTGACAATTGTGTGAGGTTTACGCTCCTAGAAAGCTGAAATTTGGCTTACTCGTTTTCTTTGTCCGCTACAATTATTTAGCTCAATGGTTTTTTGACCGTATGTGAGTAAATTGCAAAAAAGAAGCTCGCATTTTTCAGGCGAATGAGCAGAAGAGCATTTGGCCAGTGCTACACAGTTGCTTTCACGTTTCTTGAAAAAACAAAATTTATGTTTTCGCAACATATTTTCGATGACTAATGTGTACAGGTGGTGATTGTCTTGATACAATCGTGTATTTTGTTTGTGATTAGCCCCATTCATTGTTTTTAGCGTTCGTCCCAAAGCAAACTAGCAAGTTGATCTTGTAAGCCCTTTTTACAGATGGACACGAAGGGCAGTCTTAGACACCAGTGTGCAAAGGCTTTGCGATGACAATATTTGTTCAAACCTCACATGCATATCGGAATACTTAGTTTAGTAAGCAACCTATAGCTAAACAGGCTGACCTAAGTTTTGAAGCCATTTTCTCGATAGGAACAGATTCTCTTCTTTTTAAGCAAATGATATTCATATTATATTCATATATTCATTTCATACATGTACATTCTCTTCTTTGTTTACACGCAAGTGCCCGTGATCAATTGCTAGATAATATAGTTAAATTTTACTTTGTTTTACCAGTTCGCACATAGTACGAGCTATGGTTCGCAGTGTCTTTATCTTCTGTATCGGCATCTAATTTTCTTCAATCTGTTTGTTGGTAGATGCTTGATTTGCTACTTGTTTGTTTTATGTTTCATTCCGTTTGTTGCTCAATGGAGCGAACTGGATTTGTGACGATTCCCTTTTTATCACATTGGGAACGATCTTCAGCTATTCGACCAACCACTCGGATACCTTAGGACGCTCTCGGGTGTGTTCTGTGATGGTGCTATCCCACCCAAACTGGACAAACCTTTCACAACAACGTAGAAATTATACTAAACAATCTCAACCTAGCAAAACTCTCACTTATCTAAGGGACAGGTTCTTAAGCGTCTCTCGAGGCAAGAACATCCTCTAAGTAATTCTTGACGTTGATATAATTTTACCTCAACTTAATATAGATAGAGCAAAAAATGGCCTTAGCAAAATTTGGTAGAGCAACCTAGGTTTTTGTCAAATTTACTTTGATTTAACGCAATTGATAATTTTTAATTTAAGCATATCTACGCGGTCTTATTTTCCCCCAGCCTTTGTCAAGCCAAAGCGCAACTCGAGGTCTGTTTGGTCAACTAGTCGAGGCTGGTCGGACAACGACTTTTCGGAGGAACTTATATTTGTATGTATTAGAGCTTTTTTCCACGCTGAAAGAAAGGATTACACGCACATATGTTTAATGGACTCTGTTTTAATTAAGGTTTCTCGATCATTTTTGATTGCCAGGTTTGAATGATTTTATCCTAGCCGATCCCCAAGTTTCGCTTCCCTATAACTGTTACACTAGATAATTATTCATCTGTTTTCCAAGCGTTTCCGTTGGTTTTTGTCGATTTTCTTCTTCTTTTTTTTTTTCGGCCGCGCGAAAATTGGCTCTCGCCCCAATTTTCGCGCGGCCCAAAAAAGAACATCGACAACGCTTGCTACGCAGGCTAACGTATGTTGCACATTGCCTCAGTCCGCTCTC
>JAOBYF010124999.1:0-11278 GCA_025403605.1 Parazoanthus darwini | reverse complement strand
CGATCTAGCTCTTTTTTGACGTTTCGATAATTTGTCTACCCAATGAAATCATTGCCGCGTTTCTGTTTGCTAACACTCTTCCTCCAATTAAGTTTACTTAGTGTTAGGATTAGTATTACTTTACTTATTACTGGTTTGGGTTGGGGTAAGATAACTGCAGGGTTTACTGGTCCAGTCTTGGTTTTACAACCAGCTTCCCAATCCAGGTTTTGTACCTGACTGGGATTGAACCAAGGATTTGGAATTGGCAGCCAAATTAAATTATCAATCACATGTATTTGTAAATTGTTTTAATCAAAAGAGTAAATAAAGTTGTTGTTGTTGTTGTTGTAACTGATTCAGCCATATTTACATTACTGAACCAACAATCAACATTGCAGTTTTTTTACATATTTTAACAAGTTTACATATAACACATTTAATACAATCATCACATTTCAGAGAGACATTTTCTTAAATGATATACCTGCAGAGCTCAGTATAACTTAGTATATACCTTTGCACTGACAGCAAATTCTTTGTAAACGGTCCTTGCCCCATACAGGAATGCATCTCCATCATTTGTTATACACCCGTCCACAATCTAACGGCAAACATTACATAGAAGTTGCTCACTTCCTTTTATTATCATTTAAAGTTTCTGTTATAATTACATATGTTTCCATTTCTTAAACAGAATCCTAAGGCTACAACTTCTTTAAAAGACATTTTTGGTATTCACCGATACATGTACACAATCTCTGTTTGTTTGAAATATTTAAATTTACAGTAAACACTGCAGAATTGAGTTGTCCAAAATCTGTTAATTTCTCCTTATCAAGAGAGATAATAAGAAATGATCAGCCACAAAGGTTTGTTCCCAAAGCCACACCCCAAAAATCAGACAATGTATTACCGGTAAACATCTGATTGGCCTCAAATATTGAGTGTTCAACCACTGTGATTAAGTGCATTTTAAAAAGCTGGGACAACATGTGGTCACTACTGGCAGCTGTTCTAAGTGTTCTCTCCCACTATTCAAATCCTACGTATACATCCTTAAAATAAAAACACAAAATATTTGCCTAATTGACTCTTACCCTGTAAACATTTCTTTCCAGACTTCTAAGCTAAGACATGCTAGATGAAATTTTTGTTTGATAAACACACCTGGTTGTAGTCCAGCCAAGCACACATTGCTTCTGCCTCACCTGGACTGTCCACACAGGGGACACCCAATAGTTTCAGAAGGGTGCGGCACTGGAGAAAACAAAGATGAAGTGAGACATTATAGTTTAAAATCACCAGTTGACTGAAAGTCTTCAAATCCCTACTTTAACCAGGTGTAAATTTCAATTTTGTAGGTGTAATGAATAAGCCAGTCTAGCTAGTTGCCTCATGCTAGAAGGCATGTTAAGACAAGTGATACTTGTACACTCTGCAATATAATATGCAGTAATACGAATAGGTGGGAGAGACTACATACTTCTACAACAACCTTCTTGTTTTGATAATGTCACCACTTGCCACTTCTAATGCGCACAAAATACGATACTAGTTACTTACGAAGGACCAAAAGGCTTACGTTTCTTGTGGTGCAAACATTTGTTTATAATTTATCAACCCAAGGGAATTTGGTAATGTATACCTTGTGTGGGCGCGATTTGTTATAATTCCCAGACTTTCAGGGCTCGTTTTCGCTCGGAATGCTGGAAAGCCAGCATGCCCTCACGGCCGAACAATAGTTCCTGCGTGCGTCATTCATTATGACAGCAATTCGGAAATTCCGAATTATTCACCTGAGTACCCAAGTTGGGCAGTTTGTTTCATCGTATAACACATATTAAGATACACGTATGATAATTTATCTCTACAGTTGTTGAAACTGATCCTGAAAATCGGGGTTTTCGTGTCTTGACTAAAGTCGAGTCAGGATTCGGGAATCATTCTCAAGCACAATCAAGACAATCCCGCCTAAATCGGGACGGTTTATATACACTCTGAACTTAAGTATTGACAAGATACTTATTGATTTCATTGTAAGAAACTTCTCGATCAGATCCACTCACTTCGTTCACCCACACTGTGAAGTTGGACCTTCCCATCTTGATCTGCTTGTTTCCCTTTGTCCTTTGGCTCTGCAACACCGCCCCGTATCGACTTTGAACTCGCTTTGCCATCGCTTCCCATTTCAATTCTGGTGCTTTACCGTCTACAACAAACACCAGCCGCACCCCAAGACGGGTTAAATTAGCACTCGGAAGAAAATGTTTCTCAGATGAGGTTTGTGGACGCTTGCCTTCAATCCTTTGGCGCACTGAGCCTCGCAAATCCAACCGCTCAAATCCACACATACGGTTTTTCCGCTCAAAGACGATACGCTGTGTTCTTGTTTGACGGGTTCTAGAATGCTCCATAGCTGATGAACGCCCATCGGAATACAAGTTAAACAATCAGGGCTTCGATTTTCAAGAACCAACAATGACCCAACTTACTTGTATCTTCACTTTGATTTGGCCGCCATTTTCAACAGCCTCGTTCCAGGGCACGCTCATGACACATCACGTCGACCCAGTCTCTTCCTTCGTTCGATATTCAAAATGGCGGAAGAAATGAGAGAAAGGGTCTCCAAGATGTTAAATGGAATTGACAGGTAATCAAGCCAATAGAAACACATAATGATCCGTTTCTTCGATACGTAACCGAACTGGAAAGAAAAAGAAAAATTATTTAACAAGATTAATTGGCATTTGTTGCTGGTTTTGCTTAAAAACAAGTTGTGGCGTGTGTACACGTGTTCCAGTTGAAGCCAGCCATTTTGATTTTATCCGACAAATTGCAAGCTTTACACGTTAAATATTGTTAGAGAGATGTTGTCAGTCGTTTGTAATATTTCGTATTGCATATATTTAAACTGTGGTGTTAGAGACGGTCGGGAAACGGTAACATCGCAGACAAAGAGATTGTAATAGTTTCGTTTGGTAAATCTATATTCCAAATGGATGCTCTTACTTCTTCCTTTGGCCTGCAAACGAAATCTGTTCTGGAGTAAGAAAACGTAGAATGTATTCTCACTTCCGGGATGGGAGTAGCTGCCAAGCATTTCAACTATTTCTATTCTAGAATAAAATAAAGGCGAAACTAACGTTCCCCAAGTATGAGTTTGTTTTGGAGATCAAGTAAAACATGTGATTCTTTTAAAATTGAATTGAATTTGATCGTTTTTGTACTGTTTTCTCATGGGTGAACTATCTGCAGATATAACCCAGAAAACCTGACAACTCTGGAACAATATGTACAACAGCAGGTTAGTAGTTTATTGACTAGTTCATACATGTAGACTTAACAACTGACCAAAAATAGTAAAGGCTTTAAATAACAATGGTTATGTTAATAATGATAATACTAGTTGCTATTGCAAATAATAATAATAACAACTACAGCAACATACATATATAGCAATGATAAAATGACAACAGAAAAAACTGGTTATCAAGTCATCAAGAGGATATTAGTAAGCTTTCAAGAGTTAGCAGAAGGCTGAAGTGATCAAGTATTTTGATATTAATATCAATAACAATGATAGTAACAAATTTTATTTAACCAATTGCAAAAATAAACCTTCAAATCACAATATAAAATTATGAATATATACAAATATAATTTCAAATTTTAATAACATTTATATTTGAAATAAATATATATTATAACTTAAATAAAGAAACTTAAAAGTATAAGATCAAAAACAATGTTTAAAAGCTTGTTTCACACTATCTGTTAGGCTTTTCTATAACTTCACCTCGATTAAATAAATGACCCCTTTTAAGCAAATGTTAAGGAAGAACAAGTTGTTCTTGTTCTGGGTATTGTAGTTGTGGACATCTTTATGGCAAGTCAGAATGCTGTTTACACCTTTGGCCTTGTGATTTTTGTCAGTATTCAGCTACAGGTAAATAGTATACCATGTACATGTACACCAAACTGGAATCTGAATAACAGCCAACGGTCAGTGCCCAACCAGAATGAGGTCATGACTAAACAATATATCTTTAAACTATTTTAAAAATATTCTGTGGTTGAGTTATACCATATTTGATCAGTACATTTCATCACAGACTTATTCTTCAAAATAAAAATTGGCAATGAGCAAGTGAAATGATTCCCTGGGAATGTCGTCTCCATTGATCACATATTTAGTCATCAGCCAGTCAATCAAATGAAGTACTTTCACTTCTACCTGAAAGAAAAACTGCTATTTCTCTGACAATGTTTCAGCAGCAGGTGGCAAGGGGTGGAAAGAAACATGCTTCATGAAGGGATTGAAGAGACTGGCCTTGCAAACTACCATAGATTATATGAAGCATGTAATGACACAAGCATTGCCAAATCAGTACATAGTTTAATCTGTTAGACATTCATGCTGGACCTTACTTTCCCAAAGAGCATATATCTTCTTTTCTTTATAAGAATATTTTTTTTTGTATGTTTTCTTGGGATTTTATGCATTTGTATTGCAATTTGTTATTTGATAAAAACTTAATATGTTTCTTGCACTCCAATATCGTGATGTTTATGTGTGATATGGTATACCTGAAAACTTCAGTACTACAAGGACAGTAAATATGGATATGTAAGGTGAGCCTGCTGGATCCATGATTCTGTAATAAAAATTAATAACTGAAACTTTAATCTTCCAATTAATGTGTTTGTTGTTTATGTTTATATTTGTAGGCGTATGAGAATACATACGACTTGGATGCAATTCTTGCTGTCTTAAAACTGTAAGTTAAAGTTAGTGTAGCTGGATGTGCACGTAAACTTTGAATTAAAAAGAAAAACAAATTCTTATGCCAAATTTTCTTCTTTTTAACCCTCGCACCCCCAAATACTGTACGCCATATGGCATAATGCTGGATTCTCCTAAACTGCCTTTTCAGTCTTCTTGTAAACAGGTTGGGAGAATTTGTTTTTCATCTTAGATAAATTTTTTGTATGATCAATCGCTTTATTCTCATTACCAAACAACTTAATTTGTGTGGATAATATAAGGAGATTTTACATACTGATAAATTGGCTGGTGCTGAATGGGTTAAAGTAACATGCTCATTTTCCTGTTTTACTGAGCAATACCGAAAAAATGATTGAAAATAATTATGAAAACTACAAATCTTACTCATTTAGAAATCAAATACATCATTCAGTACTTTAGTGTGAGTTATGCTGTGTTTAGAGAGAGCTTGCAAAAGGGTTTAATGAGGTTTCCTTCCGAATGAGGTGTCCGTTCAGTGACAGTTCACTATCTTGTAGCATTAAATCTGCTAAGAATTCCCTCAAACCTATACATGTCCATTATACATTACAGGTACCAGTTTAACCCAGCATATTACCAGACGTCAGTTACCACTCAGGTTCTTCTAAAAGCCTTGATGAACTTACCAAATGCCGACTTCCTTATATGCAGATGTCTCATTGATGATGCTAATGTATCCTTTGTTGTCATTTGTGTACTGTACTGTAATAAAACTGAGAGCTTGACTTTTCATTCAGTTATAAACTATTCTAAAAGTGCACATACACTGAAAGTATCCTGTTTTTTCTTGTTGTTATCTTGCAACCTCTATCACCCCCCTTTTTACAAAGTTCTAGTATCACGATATCCAGTGCAATAATGTATGTTTATAAATTTTTTATATGAATTAAGTGACATCAAATGTTTATTTTATGCATTATTTCATTTGAACAAGTCCATGCTGAACTGAACTATCTGTATACATATACAGGGCCACTGACAGGATGCGGGAAAAAAAATGCAAATTACATGGAAATTTAAGGTCAAATTATGTGCAAAAATTGGTCAGTTACACAGAAAAATGTCTGGCTGAACAAATTTGTAAAAGTGGAAATGAATGAACGAAGTGTGTTTTGTTTAGCTTTTGTTTGATGTTTTCTTTATTTTAGAGAAAAAAATGGCAAAAATTGTGCAACTCCATCATCATAAAGAAGAAATTTGGTATCTTAGTCCATTATTCTTGATAATTATTCAGTTTTACACAGAAATGCTCTTAGGATGCAGCGGCTGCAGATTTTACTGTAGGATTCAATTCCCCACCACCACATCCTGTCAGAGGCCCCATGTATAAAAACAGCAACTAAAGAAGTATAAGCAGAGATGGATTTAGGGGGACCAACAGGCCCAGGCCCCCTTAAATTTTGTTGGCTTTTTTAGAAACATTAATTTTTTAAGATAAACACTGAAAACTCTGTGTTTTGCCCACCTCCAGTCCTTTCCAGAACTTGGGGTTCAGCCCTGCCCTTAAAAAACTTCTGGATCAACTTTCTGCACATCAAAGTCTTGAAAAGCAGAGGTCACTAGTACTGCAATAAACTCAGTCACTATTTAATATGCAGGGTATACAGTAAGTATTAAGCATAATTTTTTGAAATTCCAAATGGAGATTCAGTCAGAGAAACCCAGCCTAGCTTTTAAACTATTTTTTTGTCTGCTCCTTTTCACTCGTGTAACTAAAATAATGTAAATTCTTTACTACGCTGTAATCTCTGGTATCTAGATCAAGACTTGTTTTGTCTGTGTCTGACCAATCAACTGATTGCAGTGCAATATTCATGGAGTGGTCAAATTTAAGTTATATGGGTACAGTATATATACATGGAAAGGTTAAAAGTAGTTACGTGTATTTTGAGGAATTTCCTAATTTTGCTAATGAGAAAGCATTTGAAGCAATTCAACTGGCAGATTGTTCTTTCCCTTGACAGTTTCTATAGCAACAGGATCCCACAGTACAAAAGGTAATAAGGCTGGCAGAACTCATGGAAACTTGTTGCTTCACAGAGGTTTGGGTAAGTGATTGATAGGCTGTTTTCTTGTACACTGTAGAGTAACCAATTTACAGTACTGTACATGCATTGATTCATACAGTGTAGGAGGAATCTGACATTGAAAACACACCAGCATAGACAGTAATGAAGACTGTGATCATACAGTACTTAGCAGTTACAACCTACAGATTAGTCACATGCTGAGACTGACAACATGGCCTGTAGCAATGTCAACACAAAAGCACTGTGACAGCAATGAAAACTGATCAATGTCATCATGACAGCCATGTGAACATAGCTACAGTTGTTGTTTTACTAATGTGCACATTGTTGTTACAGCTCTGTCAGTTGTCATTAGTGTAACATCACACTTGTGTCACTCCATCACTGTCACACCACTGTTGGTCGGCTTTTACAAGAAATTGGTGATCAGTTGCATCACAAAGTTACAGTATTTTTTCCTGAGAAACTGCATCGAGCATGTATTGTGTGGTTGTTTGTCTGGCACTTCTCACTATGTGTACAAGTGAATATAAAATAATGTTACTTAATTTTATTTTTCAACACATATTTGTATTGTATATAAACTTTCTATAAGTTCCTAACTGAAGTTTAACCTCAGACATTCATTATTGCAAATGTTTCATGCCCTTGTCTGGTCGTCGGCCTCCTTCCGTCTCGAGAGACGATGGCTGCACCGGGTTGGCTGTAAAAAAGTTGTAAAAAAACATAGTTTGATGATATTTTTGTACAAATGTGTGGAAAACAAGTTTGCCTTATTTTGCTTAAGAAGGTCAAGCTCCCTGATCACTTAATATTTATATTTGAAGAAACAGAAAATTAATTATTTTCTTAGTGATCAAATTTGTAATATGAAATAATTTTGTTCCAAGGCTGGAAAGCTTTCATTCAACTGAAAACTTGACTGTTTTCCTGTCATGCTATGGTTCACGCATTCATCATCATCATCATCATCATCAATTTATTGTTACAAAAAATACCATTACAGATACAGATACAGATACACTTACAGAAAAATATATTCAAAGGTCATCAAGCTGTGTGCTACATTATTCTCTATCGGCCAATCACAGAACCTCCAAGAACTGGGTGTATCAAAACATAGCTTTAAAATGAAATCATATAACCTTGTTTGACATATTTTTAAAAAAATTTAAAATAACACTAAAAACTAACTAAAATAAAAACTTTAGATCATTATTCCAAAAACTGGATAAAATACGATGAAATCCCAGAGCCTGCTATGGTATTAATAATATAAAAAATAAAGGTGCTAGTCTTGGTTGTTCAAAAGCAGCAGATGTAATTTATAAGAATTATCAATTAAGACCTTTTTTCCTTTTGTTTCTATCTGGGACCTGGTCTTCATATGGTTATTTTGTTTGTAAACCAGTATTTGAAGTGCAGTTTGTAACCTTGAGAGAGTAACCACACTGACACACTGTTAAAATGATGGTAGTTATAAACATAAGATAGTAAAATAATATTTAAAAAGAATCATTTTCTATGCCTGACAACAAAACTGCGAGTGACAAAATGATTGACTTTGTGGTACTGTACACAAAACCCCTTCAAGATTCAGGATGAAACACCAACTTGAGTTGTTCAGGCATGTAAACAATTCTGATACCCAGCAGCCTAGCTGCAGCTTAAATCTGCTAATCTGATCATAATCTAATCTGCCCCTGTAGAAATATCTTCAAGAAGAAAGTGCACTTGTGGAAGGAATTACTGGATTTCATGACGCAGTTAGAAAATGTAAGTACAGTTCACATAAGATTACGGTATTTAAATCAAAAACAAGAAAATGTACAGAGAATTACGTTTATGTAGATTCTGTCATGCATGAGTTTTTGAGATCCAATTTATATGGTTTGTACAGTTGAAGCTGTATTGAGTGGCAACCTTCAGGGAGTAGCCCAGTTGTGGCCACTCAGCAGAGGGGCATGAACTACTGACGGCTCTTGGGTGTGTTCATACCTTGTTTTAATTAAATCTCAATGACAACATGTCAAAGGTGCTTTTAACCAGCCAACAAAACAGTTTAAGGTGGTATCAGGTCTTTTATTTTTCAAAGAGTAGAAATTATGGTCTTTCAGCTACATTACTGAACAAAAAATTAATGGAATTCTCTGTTGAGCCCAGGCTAAATGGCTTAAAGGCTGGTTATGTACCTGCTATTGAACATGCTTTGTAAATGGGTTCCAGTTTCAAATTTAGGGCTGTTGGGGCAAATTAACAGACAGCTCAAGATGGTCATACTGAAGTATAGGAAAACAAAAGGGTTCTAATCAAAGTCATGAAATTTGGATTTGGGTAAGGGAATTTTTTTTCTCAAATCAGGGAAAAGTACAGGAATTTAATCTTCAGATGTTTTTTTGTGGCAATGCTTTCTTTTAGAAACCTAAAGCACACAGTGTATAAGACAAGAGGATACAAGCTCCTCCACATGCTTGAAGCACCTGATACCCAACTGCAATGAAATAAAAAAACTTACAGAAAAAATACCCAATATTACATGTATCATTCTAGATTAGGAATGTTTTAAAACGAGAAAAAAAGAGGCAAGAAAAAGAATTAACAAGATTGGATACCAAAGCATAAACATTTGAATAACAGCTCTTTGCACAAATTAATTTGTAAACTTGTGTGGATACCGTCCTGAAAGGTGAGATTAATCATTAAATATGTGAGTTTCATTCCGATTTCACAAGAGTAGATGTCAGTGGAGTTAATCTTAAAGTCCCAAAGAATAAATTTGAATATTTCAGGCGCGGAACAAGAAATTTGTCCAAGGGCGGACATAAAATTAAAGCCAAGCCCACATCCCTCAGTCATCATCTACCGGTAGTCGTCTTACCCACAAAATAATAATAATATATACATGAAAATTATATACGGCGACTAGAAAAAGTATTTTCATTCTGGAGACAATAAAACTTGTTTAAGTAGGTTGCCCTTTCTTAAATTACCGTAACATTTTGCCAATCTACAGGTATAGCAACTTATAAAAGTAAAGTGTGTCTCTAAAAGGGGGTGCCGTGGCCCACTCCGCCCCCTCCCCTAAATCTGCGCCTGTATTTGAGCAAAGACAATGTCTGCTGCATAGTTACATGTACTTAACCATTAGCAAATTGTCCTTACAACCATTGCAGTCATTTCTTGATCAGATCAATCAACACTGAACAGTAAAGTAAAACCAGCTGAACTGGTTATTTCATTGTAATCTTAACTGTAGATGCTGCCTATGTGGTAGGCATCACATACCAAACGATCGACATCAACTTAGTGTCAGAGTTGCTGGGAGGGCTCTCAGGTATGTATATGTCAAGATTAGGTAAAACTCAGGCTAAGGCATAAGTCGATCGCCATGTACTCTTCATGGGTCAAACGAAATGGGCAAAATAAAAAAGTTAAATTATGTAAATATATTTGATCAGTTTTGCAATTGTAGCAGCGTGAGTCTGGCTGAGTGTTAAGAAATAGGCGTTGGACCCAACCAGGTGAATTGAAATAATTTTGGTTAACTTACATGTAAATTGCCATTTTATTTGGCTCATGAAAGGTATGGCATTTCATTCAGTCCTTATATACATGTAGATTAGCTCTTTCAGCCCCTAAATACTGTACCTTTTGCACTTGAAATTATGTTATTCGGGACTACAACGTTTGGTAATTTTGGACATAAAATTATCATCTACTTTGACTTTTGAAACTTTCTTTAATCATGTTGCTACATGTATCTATATGTATACTCCTTACTGCAACAGAAAAAATGAAGACACTAAATACAGAGATGTTAAAATCACTTTTTTTTTTAAAAATGACAACCGAAAATATATTTGATGAATGAATCACATGTAGAACGAAAAGTTCAATATTCTGTTGTGTGTGTGCAGGAGATGAGCTTCAACAGTGGATAGCGAAGGAAGGTTGGTCTGTCAAGGAAGACGGCAAAGTCTTTGTAGCAAACCAGGAAGGACACATCAAATCAAAGAATATAACTGAGAAAATAGACTTTGACAGTGAGTGCATATAACGAACTTATGATAGCTTTCCTTGATATATATATACTCCTAATTATAATATACAGTACCAC
This sequence comes from Parazoanthus darwini, assembly GCA_025403605.1. Classification (NCBI taxonomy): domain Eukaryota; kingdom Metazoa; phylum Cnidaria; class Anthozoa; order Zoantharia; family Parazoanthidae; genus Parazoanthus; species Parazoanthus darwini. Next base: position 342 of record JAOBYF010124999.1, on the reverse strand, counting down.
ATTTTTTGCTATGGAATGGTATTTATGAGGTGCTAGCAGAGATAATCTACAACAGCTATTTATATGAGCACGTACCACGGAAAGCTATTGTGATTTGTTTCTACAACAGAATTTGCTGAAGTCTGAGAAACATGCGATATGCATCCCTGTCCATCAAAATGACCTGAAAGATTATACTTTCAATGTTCCTAGTAACCAAATAGTCCTGTAGCTACAATGTACCTGAAGGTGAAAACCTCTAAAATATATCATGAATGGATGTTGTGTGCTGTGTTGTGCTGTGCTGTCAGGGCCATAGATAAGGAAGTGGCGTTGGGGGGGGGGGGGGGGGGGGGGGGGGGG
>JAOBYF010124888.1:0-11278 GCA_025403605.1 Parazoanthus darwini | reverse complement strand
ACACACACACACACACACACACATTTGCCTTGGCCTTCCTAGCGTGAAAAACAGCCTGGCCTTGCTATGCTTGAGTTGTTTAGGTTTAACTGTTGAAATTATGTCAGTTATAACATGTTGCCGTTATTTCAGTATTCTAGTAAATCGTTTTAGTTTGACAAATATTTTCACGGTTTCTGTTGCAAACTCCCATTAGACATTTATGCAACGTTTCATCATCGTTTTTTCAGAACTGAGAACGAGAGAAATATCGCCATGTTTACTTGCGTTAACGGGCTTCAAACAGCAGACATTAGGCCTGTATACAATTGTTATTACGGCCCGATATCTTGACAACAATGTCCTTACCGTGTGTTAGAAGACACAGCAGCCCAACAACCAAAACCAACGAAGCTATCACTTTCATCATTCAAGAGATTAGACAACCTGGCTTCTGTCAACGTGAGATTAAAAGATAGGTTATAAACACATCCATTAAAACGCGCGCTTAAAGACTTGAAACCTTTCACTTAAAGACTTAAAATCCATCACTGAAAGACTTAAGACTTAAAAGACTTAAAATCCATCACTGAAAGACTTAAAACTCATTACTATCAACCATCAGTGATAAATTTCTGTGCAGTTATTATTTTTGTGGAAGGTAGCTACTAAGAATTATAGTAATATATAATATACGTAAATGTAAATGCCCTTGCGGTTTCTAGTTTAAACGACTTTGTTCTCATGCATACATACATACATTCATAGTATAATTATTGTGGAGTAGGCCACTGCCAAAAACATATAAAAAACTCGATACAACTGGAGCAGAGCGAAATATGAAAAGCATAAAATGTTAAATGGTTACAACTTTAAAGTTTCACGCTTTAAAGCGATTAGGCCAAATAAAAGAAATTAGTTGGTTAGCATCCTTTCTGCTAAAAATTCATGGTCGGGCGGACGGTTTTTATTTTTATTTTAGTTTATTTTTTTATTTGATATTCATTCTTTGTCCAAGTAAAGAAACTTAGAATTTTAGTACTATCTCTGTGTATTTATATCCCAGTAGATCACAAAAATGTTCAATTTTCAAGTCACGTAAAAGGTCAGTCTTCGATCAATCTTGACCTAAATATGCTTTTGAAGAAAACTTGTGTTTGTTCTCGATATGGTCGGGACCATTCTATTATTTATAAGGGAAATGTATGGAAATAAAAATAAAATTTTTCTTGGTCGGGAGCGTTTTCAGTGGTTGGGCGGGGATGCTAACCAACTATTTAATTTTACTTGGCCTTGGGAAGAAGGAAGACAATTAGTTATATTTCAACTTGCAAAAACTGTCAGTCAAATATTTCAGGCATATATTAACAGAAAAAAATAAGAACTATGTAGTTTATCATAAGAGCAGTTGAGTTATCTTGCTTCGTATCACAGCGCTAATCCTGAACGAAATGTAAATTTTTGACTCATGACTCAATGAACTTAAATGTGGGCGTGCTTTATTCATTAGTATGATATTGCAAAAGGCTCGTTTCTTCGCCCAGGTGTTAGGGTGAGAGGGTACAACACCAGAGTTATAAGGTATTCCTGGCAAAATTTCATGGGTTCTTTTATTCTAGTCCTCCTGTATACAGGAAGTTGTGAGAATAAGCCAACAGCTATATGTGTCTTTCCGCAGACTTTTTGTCGAAAGAGGGTCATGATATAAAGATCGACTGCTTCTTGTTGACAATCAGCAGCTGTACATGCCTTTCCGCAGACATTATTTTTGTTGAAAGAGGGTCATGACACTGAAAGATCTACTGCTTCTTGTTGGCAATCAATAGCTAGCTATACGTATCTTTCCGCAGACAGTTTATCGAAAGAAGGTCATGAAATAAAGATCAACTGCTTCTTCTTAGCAATCGCTGGTCTCTTGATTATTATTATTATTATTATCATTAACAATAAAAATATTAACAATAAAAATATTAATATTAATGAAGTTAATAATAATAATAATAATAATAATAATAATAATAATAATAACAATTGTCCGCGAATAGAGTTTCTAAGCGATTCTTTGCACGATATTGTGAATCTAATGGACGTTTTTCAAAGCACACACATGTGTCGCATTTTGTTGTTTGGTCTCGTATCCCAAGTGCATGTTGGAATTTGGTTTCATGGACATCTTTTCACAGCTGGATCAGCGGATGGCCAACACAGCACTCAATCGCCAGCCCAGTCGTTTTAACTCGTAAGTAGAATATAGAAAAGACCAGAAATACAGCACTCACGCTCAACATCCAAATCAAAGAAAACTGGAGCGCGAGGACAGAAGTTGGTTATGACTCGTCTTCGCTGTTTAATATTTATTTGTACTTTTGAGTGAACCATGAGTAAAAGAGCTAAACTTTGTTTGCATCAATGTATGTATAATATTCAATAAATGAAACTGAAACTTTGTCAGTCGATTACAAGTGGCTTCGCTGTTTATATATTTGTATGTTCGGTTGAGCCGCGAGTAAAAGAGCCAATCTTTATTTACATCAAGAGACGGTTCTTAGAATAAATGTATATTTGTCAGTCAACTGCAAGAGGCTTTGCTGTTATTTATATTTTTGTAAACTTGGTTGCGCTGTAAGTAAAAGAGCCAATCTTTATTTACACCAATGCATTTGCTCAAGAGACGGTTCTTAGAATAAATGTATATTTGTCAGACGGGAATGGGGGCTCGCCGACCAAAGGCAATTACAAATGTTTATGTTCTTCCTTTTTTCATTTATTTTCACAGAAACAAAACCAATAAGTCAGCCTTTGAGTTTTGCTAAATTTGTAGGTAAATGCAACAAATGGAATAACCTGTTTTTCATAATATACTGACGAAAGCATCTTCCTTACCTTTACAGTTAGTAACTTGTAACACTTCCAATATCATTGCTAACTTCTTGTGACAATAACATAGGTTTGTATATCGTTCTGGCAGCGTATTGCCTCAGATAAATAACAAGACCAAATAAGATAATAAATATACAAAAAGTAAACATAAAAATAAAAATGTCTTTCATGCACCATCTTCAGAAGGCAGAAGTACTAATCAAAGCCAAAAAAACAAAATTGTTGAGACTTTTGATCATGCATGTTGAAAAAAAACTGCTCTGACTCCGAAGGAAAAATACCAAGTTCCCAGTGTTTTGATCAGTAGAAATGCCGTCATGAAAAGTATCCGTTTCGATAAGTTTGGAATTTGTTGGTGTACCGGTCAAGATTTGCGAGAGTACCTCTAAACATTTCTAAAAAGAAATTAAAAGCCAATAATGAAGTATGATTTCCATACATACACTAAATGTGCGGCTGTAACTTGACCTTTTCCTAAGAATAATGACGCATCGGATAGTTACTCAGCTGGGTTTTGTTTCGCAGATATTTAGGGCTATAATATTGTATGGGGACTTTCCAATTTAGGACCGGCTACCTCTTCATTTTACCAATAGAAGACTCTATTTGGCTAAAACTAAGCACGAAAGGAAACGGATATATATTCATTTGCTGCAATGAGGGTAATATTCTATGTTAAGGTTATTTCTCTGTTTTCCAGTGCAAAATTATGTATTACAGTTAATAACTGATCGCTTAAAGCAAGACCTGACAAAAGAATCTTCCTCTTTTAAGTAAGGGAGAGTATTTGATCTTTAGTTATCATTCAGTAACTGTGCTCACTTGGTGGGTGGCTCCGCCTAAAATGATCTGCATTTGGTCTGAGATTTAATAGAGCCGAAACCAATTGTGGAATTACACACATTTTATAGGAATCCCACTGATGAATCCCACAGTTGCTGTTTTTATTTTTTTGCTATTTATTTTAAGAAACGGATTGTTGTCTTTTGTACAATTCAAATTTGCATAAATTGACCAGTAATGCCTTGAAGATTGGTAACCGAAGGCTAATGCAAGCATGTTGTTTTGTTGCTGTTTGTTAAGTTTTTTAAATTTTATTCTTGTAGTAAATACGGCATTTTAATTTGTATTCAGTATTTGAGCTTTCCTTATGCCATTTTGTTCTCATGAAAACTTTGCACGTGCGTCTTCCTGTGAGTATAAAAAGATGAACTGTTTCTGTTTCCCGTAAAGGAGGTTTTTACCTGCCCTTTTAATGTTTCTGTTAACGCAGTCGTTTGCCATTTTCTTCTTTTTTGTTGTTATTGGCTTGCTCAGAAAATGCTCATTAAGTAGAAACTTAAAAGACACTGCCAATCAAAAGGGACAGTACTGATAACTCGAAAAGGAAGGATTGATATTGTAAGAGCTCCAGAGTAGAGAGTTCATTTAAACACTGGTTAACTTATTTTTGCTGGGAACAAATTGCAATGAAAGCCATACGTTGTATGTCTTCGAATCTTATCCGGCTATTTCAGTTTTTGGGTAGTTTAGTCTAGGTAGAACTGTAGTCTTGAGAACAAGGAACATCCGGAATTTAGTCAAACAGAGAAGATCGTCTCAAAAAGAATCACTTCTTTGTAATTCATTGATTCGATTGCGCATCTGTGACCAAAAACATTGTTTCTGGCATGAATCCCGAATTGTTCTTACTTAATCCATTACGAGGCAAAATACGTATGTTTGTATTTCTGTTACTCTATAAGACCTTCATCCGAAGCTAACATGGTGGATTACCCTTGAAACTGTGGGAAGATGCGGAAACAGCTTAGCTACAGCTAGTGACGCATCTAGCCGCGACCCACGTTAATGCTCTTTGTAGATTTATTCGCAAAGTTACGGTCCGTAAAACGGGTAAAACCGGTAATGCAGCGGAGATTCTATTTGATAAATATCGATCGTATTTCTTCTTTGGCTGAACAGAAAGCTAGAAAACCTTCAAAGCGTAATTCTTTACTTAAATACAACTGGAAAATAAAAGATATATGAACTACAGACAATTTCAGAGTGCTAGTTGGACAAAGAAATCAACAATCCTCTTCAGTTTGAAAGCCGGATCTTTCTAGATACAGACTTCAAAAGGTTATAGTCCGCCTAAATCGGAATGGTGCTACAGCTAAAGGGCAAATGATATCAAAATCTAGCTCCACCTTACAAACAACGCGTGAGGGCTAACTATAACATCGATAATTGACGAATATTATATTTCCAGGACCCTGACAACAAGCAGTCCTATTCCAGACAAAACAGCGTAATCGCAGTTGTAACTATTTTATTAGAAAGGCGTTAGCTACATTTTGGATATGTTAAAACCCCATGTACATTGGATTGTTGGTACGGTACGGATAAAAGTGGTACTCGTACCAGTTTTATCCACCTAAATAGGTAGTCCAAACACTGATAAAATTATTACGGGTGCCTTTTTTATCCGTGCTGTAACAACGTTCCAGTGAAGTGTTATTGAAGCTTGAGTGAAGCTCCTGGTGGCAATGTTGTCAATAATAAAGGCCCGTGCAAACGGTAGGATGGCAGAGTGGTTAGCGCTCGTGCGTCACACCTCTGTGGACCCGGGATCGAACCCTGGGCTTCGCATATGGGCTGAGATTTGTCGATCTCCTTCTGACTCCAAAGGTTATTATCCGGGTACTCCGGTTTTCCTCCCTTCACAAAAAAGGCTTTCACGCCAATATCTGTGCCGTCCAGCGATTAAACATAAGCCACTGGCTTGGGAGACTTGGCATCCACTCCAAGCGCAAAGACATTAAATAAAGTTTAGATTTAAAGCACATGTTGGCATAACAGTATTGGTTTGGTGTTGGGCAATGTTGGCTGAGGGTGTTCAAACAATCGGAACATGTTGCGAAATGTTGCGCCGAGTACAAAGATTTATTTAAGCCAGTTCGCTTTCAAGGTCTGCGCATTTAAGTTTTGATTTAAGTCGTACTTATTTCGAATTCATCTTTCATTTCACCGAAGGCTTTTTTTTCTTTTTGTTTCAGATGTCATTACTCCTGATCACGAGGAACGTATCACACAAGCAACCCCTTTCTTTTAACATATCGATCATCTCAGTCTATTTCATCCTCGGACCACTTTATCGCCAGTCTTGCATTTAACTTTTTGAAATAGCATTTCGTTTCCAATTTGTTGGCGTTTTGTTTCGAAGTGTTAACTTTCTACCATTTTGTTTGTAATGACTCCAAGATACATATTAAGAACAATGGCTGTATTAATTATTCACAGCGAGCCCAACAATGTTGTGTGGCCGTGAAAACGAACGCACCATGTTGTGACATGCTATATTGATCACGAGAACAAGGGAGGTATTGGCATATGTTGTCAAAAACGTTCGACCGCTTTCAAACTTTGCGCAACATAAGCCCACACCATGTAACATAGCCAAACATGGTGTATAACCGATAGGAACATATTGTGCCCAACAATATTGGGCGATATTGTGACAACATGTTGCGTTCATTTGCAAAGTCTTAAAGTATTATACATTTTCCATCAAAACACCCAATCAGAAGGTACTATCGTTCTAATCACGCTGCATCAGTGACTCGTTTCGATCTTTAGTCACGAGCTGTCAGCGCCAAGCATTAGTGGAATCAAGTTTCTTCTTTGTTAAATGTTACAGCGCCGTATTGCCTCACAATACGCTGAGTAAGGAAAATAACAAGGATTGAACCAGTCCTTTCCTTTATGAACATTCGCAGAACGAATATTTATAGTAATGTCACTAGCATAAACCAAGACCAATTTTATGATCCTTAGAATCCATATGCCAATTGAATAATCGAGAGAATTTGTACCTAGGCACATATAGTCTAAATATGACTTTGTTAGAAAAGAAGTTGTCAGCTCAGTATATCCAGAGATTTATAGAAGGGAAGTTTCTATGGGGAATATTAAAAACTAAAAGTTAGAGATTGTGATTCATAGAAAGAAAATATTTTATACCAAATGCAGACTCAAGAACAAGGAACATTAAAACGGAACTTGCCAAAGGATTAAGGAAAATGGGTAAGGAACTCGGCCTCCTTAGTTTAAATTTCGAGTATTCACCGGGGAGGAAAACGAAAAACGAAAAAAGTTGAATAGAAAACAAGTGATGATTTTGCTTAAAGATGAAGGAACGACCAAAAGTAATTGAAAGAATGAACAACAAAATATTAGTGAAAACCTTGAAAAATAATGACGAAGAAAATCCCTAAAAGAATCCGCTTAAGAGGTCAACAATTACTGGTAAAATTACCGAATGTTTGGTTATTGAAAGAGCCATCCGTTGAGCCAAATGAAAAGTTATATAAAGATAAGTTATAACTTTAACTGTTTGCCTGGCACACACTTTTTAGTGGAACTACTACGATGGAAGCAAACAATTATCTGAGTTTTGTGTTTTTTTTCACGTTTTTACGGTCGATAGCGATGCGGTACGCAGTGTCTGACAGTCTCAATAGAACACAGCGTTGAGCGAATGTTTGTCATCGGTTTTTGTGGTGTGCTGTACTTGTATATACGCGTTGCATGTCTGTTAACCTTAGTGTACGTAGTAAGCTGTCAGTTTGTTCTATCTTATGATTGATCCTAAAGGATCCACATAGTACCTATTAGTGCGGTAATACGAGCAAAGTGCCACTTTGTTGCGTTGCAAACTGAGAGTTGTTGTTGCTCGTATTGCTACCTGACTGAACAACTTCTCACGCAACAAGTTTGTTTGCTGTGAGTTCTGCTTCAGCAATAAAATCCTGATTAGTGACTAATCAATCTGCGCATTGCTAAATAAATATGTTGCAGAGAGTATTTAAAGTGTTATCTTTGTTGAACGTATTTTACTTGCTTTGTCAAACCAGGCTGTGAAGTACTTTTCTAACGTGTTATTATCGATGTTGAATTTAGATTCTCACGTGATCTCTCACACGGGACTGATTTAAGCATAGTTAATAGAGAGAAATGGTTATAAAACTCGACCAGTTTCTTTGTTATATGCTTTTGTTCGTTGGCCTTGACCATAACAGACACTCTCGACCAATCAGGAGCGCCGCCGAAAAGTAAAAAATGCTGCAAAACAGTTGCCTTGGAGTGCATGGTAAAACGCGCAACATTTGAGATTTTGTTACAAAAAGTAAACGAACTTCTACTTCTGCAACTCACATTTGCAAATTGCAACACACTTTTTGCTGCAAGACAGGTTTTGTACTGGCGCAGCATCGCTGTTCAACTCGTTTTACAGCAATGTGGCGGGACGAGTTGCACTTTTTTGTTGCTCGTATTACGTAGCTTAAGAAAAGGTAGCTTGAAACGCGTTGAGCTTCACAACCAGCTCTAATAGCTCTAAAAGCTATGATTTATGAAAGCAACAATGTGCTTTCCTTCTCTTTTACACGTGGTACAAAGTGTTCAGTTGATTTTTCCATGTTTATTTTATTTCACGCACCAAAATGCCAGCGTGTGCGTCAGCTCGTAAACCTAACGAATGACACTATTTGGCAAAGCACAGACGTTTACTCTAAGATTTGTTGCGTTAAGGCCGTGTTACATGAGTAAACTAGCAACGCCGATTTTCCGCGCAACAATGTTGTGTTGAAAATCGTTCCCGTGTAACATGTCACCGGGGACAATTTTCTGCGCAACATGGAGCCCGGCAACATGTTGCGAGTTTTTGAATTGGTTTCAAAACCGTGCAACACAACACGCAACATTGTTGCGCGTGTAACACGGCCTTTACAAGTTGAAGCAGCGTGATAATGCGTGCACCAAAATAAAAATTTGTGGCAGAAGTAGAAGACAAATTAAAACCCTAGCCAAACGTAAATGCAAGTCGATGCAAGTCAGTGTAAGTTTTAAACTTGCGTTTCGTTTGGCAACGAACTTGCATGGACTTGCAAGGACTTGCGTTGACTTGTATCGACTTTGAGCAAGCTCAAACTTGAATGCAAGTCAGTACAAGTTCTTTATCAGTGGCCAAACAAAAAGCAAGTTAAACGCAAGTTTGAGAGTCAAAACGTGCAGTGACTTGCAGAGACTTGCATCTAAGTTGGAAGAAAATGTCTTTCGCAATGCCCGCAGCCTTTAGCTTGTAAACCATTTGAGGGAACTTGGATGATATGTACAACTTCTCAATCTAAGCAATTTGATTTATCGTTGGTGGACATATGACATCATATGACATCACAAAGCCGTCATTTCGGGTTGTATGGCAGCCATCGTTGCCGCAAAAATAGACTTTTCATAACAAATCCTATTTGATTCAAATTTAGAGGAAAACTGTTGGAATTAATTTTAATTAGCATAAAATACAGTTTCACAGAAGCAAATTCAGAAAATTTGAGTAATGAGAAAAATTTAGGCAAATTTAAGGAAAACATTGGCTGGTTCTTCACTCAAAAACTGATTACCATGGAAACGCATTGATTAAACAAATGGCAGATAAATTATCACTTCATAAGTTTTAGGATGTCGGAAACTGGGTACTAGTTGTCTAACGTAATGCATTTAAGTACGCTAAGAATAGACTAGCGCAAACATGTAAAACCAGCGCTGATCCTTAATAAATTGAAGATTATCATTGACACATGAGTGAGTGAGAACGCATTTTCCGATACGTGGCACCTCCGATTAAAACTTTTTGAAGAATTACAATGAAAGAAGCACTCATGGCAGATCTAATGGCCAAATTAGAACTGCTTAAGTTCATCGCGAATAAGACAGAAGCGCTGATCCAAGAGGAGAACAAAGAAGTCCTCCAGCACCAGCTAAAGGTGATAAAGAATGCCCAAGACCAGTGCGAGCTCGCCAAGCTTCAGGTCGAGAGCAAGATGTTTGCATAGAAAGAGCCCAAAGACGAAATCAACCAATGTATTGCCGGAGTTTACGCCATACTCGCAGAAAGCGACTCCAAGACAGCGGCAATCGTTCATAGATTCGATGCCAAGAAACAGCAGCAAAAAAAATAGAAATAGAACAGCGGGAAGCTGAGAGAAACGAATAAAACGAGCCCCAAAACCACCTAGAAAAGGAGCCCCAGAAGCTTAGACTGGAGAACCTTCAACCAGTGACAGAGATGAAAGCACAAGTCCAACTAGAGAATCACATCAAGTAGTGCCTGAATGCAACACCCCTGCTTAATCGAAACTTCCAAAGATAGATATACAGAAATAAACGGAGTCAAGACAAACCGGCCGAGGTTTCGGGGACAGTTCGTTGAGAACGTTGACAAAAAATAGCTTGCGGAAACTAACAAACTTACATATCTACAATTTATTGTAACTTACGCCAAAAGTAGTTAAAAGCTTCAAGGACTGCCATACTCAGTTGAGGGGTACGCACAAGCCAAAGAAATTCTGCAGAGAAGGTATGGATGCGAAGCAGAAATCTTAGCGGCGTCCGTGAAAGAAATTACAGACGTGCTTCGTGTCCAAACCGCAAATTACAAACGAGTGGAGGATTGTTATGCCAACTCAGTATGGCAGTGACAACCTTACAAACTATGGGTAAGGCCAGCAGTGTTAGCTGGAACGCAGCCCTAGCACTAGAGAAACTTCCAGCAATTGAAGGAGATCTTGTCAGGACTGATCCAAACTGGCGAAAGTGGGGTTTCAAGGAGCTGTTGGAAGCGCTAGAACAGTCGCTTGAGAGAAACACCCCAACAAAGTGATCAGTGAAGAACACCAATATCAGAAAAAAAAAAGTCAAATATTAAACCTCGGAAGGCATTCCGAACCCCGAGACCACGAGGCTGCGTGTACTGTGGCAACACGGAACATCGAACGACAGAGTGCGACAAAGTAACGGATACTGCGGAGAGAAAGGCATTGCTTTTGAAGAAAAGACTATGTTTCAGTGGTGCATCGGGCGAGCACAGGGCCAGCGCCTGCCCCAGCAAGAGATCGTGCAGCAAGTGTGACAGGCGACACCATACATCAATCTGTATTGTAGAAGCCCAAACGGCCTTCACAACGAAAGTTAATCGAGTAGGTACGTTCCTTGTATTAACAGTAAGGGTAAACGGGATGAAAACTCGGGCCCTTATAGATTAAGGTTCGGGTTGGGGGCTCCTAACGTCCGCGTTTCTTGCGGGCATGCAATGTCAAAAACCACAGAGACATATTGAATCAACTATAGAAAAGATGGCTCGTCAAAACGTGTGCATTTGAGTGTCTATGTGGCGGATGTGGCCTCTTTAGATAGCAGTTACCATACCAATGTAAAGCTAATCGAAGTAGAACGGCACGGGCCGTTACTCACAATAGAAAGCCCTCAATACAAGAAAGTGATTGACAGTCACGAGCATCTACGTGGCCTACACGTGTCAGTTAAAGAACAGAAGGAGAAGTTACCAGTATACGTAGTTCTAGGTAAAGATGTTTACGCTAGA